>PNEQ01094020.1:0-47217 GCA_003012365.1 Medauroidea extradentata | reverse complement strand
AGATTCAACGAAATTCGAAGAACTCTTCACAGTTTAATGACCATTTCCCGAAAGAAAATGATTTTTAGTCACGTTATTAATGGTAATAATTTACTGGTGTCACTCTTTTAATTGTGTATGATCAGAACTCAAAGAGTTCCCTCGTGGCCAGTGAGTGCGTGTAATAAGGCCGAGTCTAGCTCGCGCACCACGTACCTTGACACCTCTAACATCAATGAGCTCAACTGGCGTTAGTCATACATATCCTCGCCAGCCGCGACCTCCGAGCGGCGTGCTGATGTACAGCCGAGCTAATGTATGTTTATTCGAAAAATTCTCAACGAACGTGAGAGACGTTTGCTTAGGAATACCAATGAAACTTAAATTAAAAAAAAAAAAAAAACTAAGTTGGTGAGTAGTTGGGTATTGTGTAGATTCCAGATGATGCTGCAGCATCAGGTCAAAGTGATAACGTTATTGTAACTTTATTAAAGTCACAGGACTCTAAATTTCAAATCTCTTAGAGAAGTACACAGTAAAAAAAACTTCCTTGAATGTTTAGGAAGTTATTATCCCAGATGCAGTATGGTACAGATACCATACTTCGTCTTGTAAATATGCAAACTTTTACAGCTGTTACAATACAAGTCTGGTAACTACAGTACACATTTGACTGTTTTATAATTAGGTTTAGGAGTGTTACCATGGATATCTGGGAAACTATTCTACCATACCTACTTTCTTAGCGCTCCTATACACACGTCTGGTAAATTTACAAACTATTTTTAGAGTGTAGAAGTTGCTCACATCCCGAACAACCAGAACAGACTGAACAGATTTTCTTGACTCATAGCTAAGAACACTTTCCATCAATTCATCTTTCAAAAAATCCAAATCGGTTCGTCCGTTTAGGAGCTACTATGCCACATACAGACACACAGATACACACATGGAACTAATAACAACCCTCTTTTTGCGTCGGGGGTTAATAATCAGAGCGTTGCACGCGTGTATACAATTTTCATGCCCTCCATTAATCTATGAAGGTTATTTTTGTCCAGAATATAGTGCTAATAGGTTTTCTTTCTGGCCTTTTAAAGCGTTAAATTCTAAACGCAAACTTAAGGTATAAGGCATGCACGATACAAATTAATATAAAAAACCACGTCATAAAATGTTTGAGTTACTACTGGATGATCTCACCGAGGCAAGCTATAAGCGAAAATACGTAAGTGTTGTCCTTAGCGCTTGCAGGTCTTGAACTCGCAAAATACATTCCACCGAGGCGGGCACCTTAAGTGCGCCGCCTACCCGCGCGTGTGAGGCTCAGTAGCGACGAAGCAGTAAGGTCGACCTTGAAGCGCACATCAAATGCCGCGTCGCCTCAACGAGCCAAGCGCTGAACTAGCGTACAAGCTTCCCGCCGAACGGTTTTTTACTATGGACACTTAGCGGTGACCATATAAATTTGGTGGTGGAAAGTCTGCAACTGAGTTCAGTTCAGGTCGCAACCTGTGTGTCACATACGCCAGGTTAGTACATTTTGAATTGCGGATGTCTGAAAAGGCCGTTTTTAGCAATGTTGGAGGGCTTCGAAACAGTGTTTTTAATGAGCCTGGCATCTTATAAATGAGGTTCCGACCTTGTCTGAAGTTTTCTTTCTCTTCGTACGTTGGCACAATGGGCACACGTGGAATATTTTCGTAGAAAAAAACATGTTTACGGACACAATGCAACGCATTTGAAGCGCTTAGTATTCGGCCGCCTTAATGTAGCAATTTTGAAACGAATATAAGACTACCGCATATAATATTTTTTAAGGAAATCACCTTCACGAACTACTGGAATATTCCCAATAATATTATTGAACATTTTACAAACATTAATTGTACTGTAACAAAATGTATATTCGAAAACTTGTTTTTAAATTATTAATTAAACTACTACTATATTTGTACATATATTTTTACCTTTTTTTTATCTCGTTGAAGTTAACCAATGATACTATAACATGTGAATAAAATTATTATACTTTTTATTGCATACTGTGTTATGTCCCTATGGAATAATGTAGTGATTCATAAATAACGGCCAATTAATTTATGTTATAATTTTTAATGATCGCAATCACTTGATGTTGGTGCAAGTACGATGATTCTTACGTACCTGGAAGCTTAAAGTAAGGAAAAAGAACAGTTTAAAATACGTTTTCATGGAGGTTGTTTATATCGTCTCCCGCGGATTATCTTTTCTGCGTAGTTACGCTAACCTTCTTGAACATTCTTCAGAGCTATTATAAATTTAATTACCGCACGGCTCGTAAATGATTGCAACGTGCAAGCTGTCGGGAAAGTAGTAGTGGACAGGAAAAAAGTGGAGGGGGGATGGAATGCTAACAACTCCACCGGCCTTAGAGGGAATGTGTTTGGAAGAGAAACAACTAAAAATAGTGAAACAACTGTTACGGTTTTCAGTAGCCAGGAACAGCTGGAAAGTAGTTGCCTGAAGTCGGATGTTTTAAGGGTGGGTTCACAATTGAAAACTTAAGCATTAACGTACGCGGTATTACGTTTACAGAAGATCTGAAAATTCTTTGCTCAGTGCGACAGTTGGTGGGTTACGTTACGTCCTGGTTGCTGCTTCGCCAGGACGTTTTCTTAAGAAATAAAATTATACAATTTCGTACAACGCTTAAGGAAACTTCACCCACACGTATGGCCTGGTGAGTTCTATTCACAGTAAAAAAAAGTTTTTGTACTTTTACAAAGGAAAGCCTCGGAAACCCATCAGTTACCAAAGAAAAAGGTTCTTGTTTGACAACAATACAGAGCGTATATTTGTAAAATTACTTTACAAATGCATTCTTCGTATTTTTTAGAAGAACAAAATTTGCGGATTTAAAAAGTGTTCCTTTGGCAACTGTGTTTCCAATAATTTATCTTCTAAACGTACATTTTTTCCCCAGTAAATATAACTTTGCAGGTCATGTTTGAAGAACGAATTTAATGTATGTGTTCTTTAATATTTCAGCCCTAAATTGCATTTAACGCAGAATACAAATTTAGTTCAAACATATTAAAGAACACATACATTAAATTGGTTCCTCAAACCAACATTTTTTATTACGGTTTTCAAGCAAAGAATTTGTATATAAGGTGTACAGAAAAATGTTAAGTTGTAATGAAATAGTCATATTTTAAATCTTAAGTATTAGTTCTGGGGAAACCGCTAATTGGGGCGAAACCTAACCCATCTGCGATGCAGAAAAACAGCACAAAATGTCAAAATTATTAAGAAAGCTAAATCTACCAGTTCTATGTCCATTTTCACCGATCCCTGTCTGAATGAAAATACGGAACACGATACATTTTCAAAAAGTCAGTTAAACAATATCTCATCGCGAAATAAGAAGTTATTATCTCTTTCTGATGGAGTTATTATTGTTTGTTTTCATTGTACGGGACCGTACGAGGTGGCGTAACGGCAATACGTTAGACACGCATTCGGGAGATCCCGGGTTCGATCCCCGGATCCGGCCGTCCTATAGTTTCGACTTTCGATGGTTTCCCGATATCTCTCCAGGCCAATTATAGGCTGGTTCCTTAATAAAGGCCATGGCCGCTTCTCTCCCAGTTCCTGTGATTGTGTCAAGTTCTATGTCACAGTCTCTATGACCTCGCTGTCGACGAGAAGTAAAGTCTACTTATTCATTGGCTGGAATTATGTGACGTCACGATTTTATCGTGAAGTGTGTTTACTTTGCGTATGTTTTCGTGTCTGCGACAAAAGCTTACTGTATAATTCTTAACGCTTTTTTTTAATCGTTAAACGTGTTGGAAAACCGGTCCCTTCCTTCCCCTTCTTCCGACAACCACTACCCGCTTAATCATACTCGGTAATATAGCGCATTGTCGGTCTTTCTAGAAACGTTCTGTGAGTCGCGCTTGAGTACAAGCTGAGGGACTGTGAACACACACGAATAAAGCCCCTGGTTTTATTAACCCTTCTGTCATGCGGCCGGCTTTTGTTAGGTTCCAGTGGGGGAGGGGAGGAGGAGGGCTGACGGGGGACGAAGTTTCCGTGTAACCTGATAGATACAACGGACGTTATTGCAGTTGACTACGGTCACCTAGCAGATGAACCACCTGTCGGGAACATCGCAATAACGTACATCCCGCACACGTTCCGACACCACTTCCTCCGTTATTCATCTCACAGGAACGAGCACAGTATAATGAGGCTGCGCGGCCGGTTTCCCATTCGTACTTTCAACTGCCGTAAACTAGGGTTACTCTGCAGCAGAGGTGGCATCGTTCCAACTCAAAATGTTTTATTTTCAAGTAGTTTGTGTAACATACAACTAATTATATTTCAGTACTAAAGTCTAAAGACCACGCTGTTAGTACTCTAATAATGTTTTTATTTTCCATCCTCACTAAACAACCCTAACGTAAATATTTGTAGGTAACACAAAGACACCTTGTTGTCAAGAATGTATCTCTGATTTGCGGTGAATCCTCTGTTAGATAACTCGTTCAGCATACTAAAATTACGTATATGGTACTTTAATAAATATTTCAGCAACATATATCACTACATTCTTATTCAGGTCAAGTGCTTCTTATAGACAGTGTGGCAACTACAATGAAGCAATTTCTTTGGTTCAGACAGTTCGTTTGACCTTAAAATAGGATTAATTATTTTTGTATTTTGCACAGTAAATTCAGCTAAAATTTTTAAACTAAACTGTGCGTGGATCTTATTGTCTTCCCACACCAACAAGATAACATAATGTAATTCTGAAACTTGAACGCAACCTAATTCTGTTCTCCCAATTTTTTTTTTTTTTGTAAATTGTATTGCTCCGGTACTTCACTCGTCTTACACTAACACACTATAAGATTTCTCCAAAATACATTAATTTTCTGGATACATGCATAAACACTAGCGTTTGATATATTTAGCTCCCCTCAAAGAGATTGTACAAGGCCATATTTTATTTACAGTATTTTTCCCGCTGCAAGTATTACAAAAAAAGTAACAATATTTTGACATTTCTTGCTCTTAATGTTCGTTTATAGATAACAAATTACTTCCATATAATTTAATAATGTAAAAAGGAATGTAACAGTGGTGTTGCAGGCTAACATTCAGAGCATAATATTTCAAAATTTTTGATACGCCTTCAGGAAAGATTGCATAGGGGAAAATAGCTGTAAATTAAAGATTTAACATGTAGGCCTACTATTTATTTTAACTACAGTAATATATTTTCAGACAGTAAGGGTGACACCGTTCCACTCAAATATCTTCACTTTTAGGTAGTTTGGTAAGATTATAAGTAATTCTATTTCAGTACTAAATACTATAGGTTTATTTTCATCTCGTCAAATATTTGTTTTATCTTTAAAAATCCCGAAAGTAAACATTTAAAGTGGCAGAAAGATACCCCTTGTTGTAAAAAAACAAAATCACTCATTTACGATTGTTAAATTTCACAAGAGCACGTTTAGAATACCAAAATTACGTATTTGGTAGTCAATAAATAATTGAGTAAATAATACAAATGTATAATTATGTTAAATTGCAAAATTCTAATTTAGCTAAACTTATTCACACCAAATTACATTATGCATTTTATTTGGAATATTATATTTAATTTGAATTTAAATAAGGTAAATAATTTTTGTATTGCTCGTTGAATACAACTAAAAATTTTACATAAAACTGCTCGTGAATCACTCAATGAATCTAAATGAATCTAGTATAATGACTTCTGGTGATCAACTTGATAATATGGCATAATTAGGAAACTTGAGTGATGCGTGTGTGTGTGTGTGTGTGTGTGTATATATATATATATATATATATATATATATATATATATATATATATATATGTCACACTCCAAGTATAGGCCCTATATGTATAGGTTAAAACCAAATACTTTATTTTTATAAATATGTAGCTCCTGTTCTTACTCTGTTCTCGCACTATGATAGAAATATAAAGTAGGTCTACTGAAAATATATTGATAATAGTGTTTGGTATATTTAGTTACACCAAGTCTGTATGACGAATTATTGACGTGTCCTAAGATAAATAGTTATTTAACTGTGTTTTAAACGATATTGTCTTAAAATTGCAAATGCCTTCTCATTCAGCTTAAGATAAAACGGCACTTGAACAAACGAACTTCATTGTTTTTTTAATTGAACATTGTAATTTTCATTGATAAAGACATTCTGACATTTCAGTTAATATTTGCTAAATTTTCAGTTTCTCGCTTTTCCTGACTGCCTCCAACTTCGAATGTCAAATTTTCCATTATCTTTGTTGCTAACTAATTTATAGCTCGGTTTATCGTTACACATCGAGGAAAATTGCTGTATTTCAAGTCATACTGTTGTTAAATTTGGTATATTTTCTTTGTTTTCTTAGGAAATTAATTGCATGTTTCGGAATATCTGTCTTAACTCGGCAGAAAATCAGGTCGTTAAAGAACAAAAGTATTGTGAATAACAGAGCCCATCTTGATTAATTGCTGAATGTTACTGTTATTAGGTTTTCATTATACATGTTCTTTAATTTAGTAATTCCTATTAAAGTATTTAAGTTGTTTAGTTATGTTGACCAATAGCTGTCTACTAACGAAGTTTATTCAGATAAGTAAATATACATACATAATTAACAATAACAATACGAGTCTATATTAACAAATTATGGTACGCTACCGATTTTATTTCCTACTAACACAATGGCAGCATTGATGTTTTTCCTTTTTACCAATTAGTTGTTATTCTTAAAACACTATAACATGGAAATAATTAGAACGTTCAAGGTAATAATCCTCTAGAGCAGAACATTAAACATATTTATACATTTTCTGATTTTTTTTTATTAGCTCTTAAACGCTTTATGCCAGATAATTATTTCTTTTACATTTATGTAGTACACATATGGACAAAATTAGAATAAATTTTTTCTTATGCACCAAGGCTGCACACAAATGCGATGTTTTGAGATTATCGACTATGCGCTGCTATTGATTTAAATTTTACTTTCAAACTATAACTGTAACCTTTTATGAAAAATAAAAATTTGGTTTAATAGCACTTACGTATTCGACTTTAAATTTCACTCTTATGAATAGCGGCGAGTTTTAATTAGATTATTGATATGTGAAGTATACGTTACGTTTGTAGAAAATTAGTTAGTTAAATAATTATTAATTTTTGCTATTTTACAGTGATGTCTTGACAGATTCTTGAAACAACTTACATGCACGAAAGTGTTTTCTATTAAAAAAGCGGAAGTTGATAATGAATGATGCAGATAATTTGCTGAAATATTCTCTGAGAAATACCTACTGTGAGCTCAGGTGCGTGTGTACTATAAAAATTCTATGTAAAATTTACAGTAAATTGATGTACTTTTAAAACGAAACCTGTACAAAAGTAGAATAACTATCATTGTAAAATTGTATATTTTGAATTTGCGAATATTTTCATTTAAAAAAAACTTCGGATAACGTTCTAATCTACCGAATATACGGGTTTGTTGGAAATGCACTGAAAGAAAAATTTCGTAGAAAGTCTTTTCTGCAGAATTATTTTGTAGTGACTACAAAATAATGTTGTGATGGCCATAATGTTTTCGTGGTGTTAATGAAGTGTTTTTGTGGTGATCACAAAATAAATTTAGCAGGGTAAATACCCACAAAATATTATGTAGCTGACACAAAATATTTTTGCGTGTGACGTACAGTAGTTTTATATATTTTATGGGCTTTGGTATACGGTTTGCTAGGGAAAAACGAATATTCTAATACATGAGGTTATAGAAATAATGTGTTGAGGATGAGAAATTTTATAGTAAGTGGCCACGGTGGTCGAGGGTTAAACCTCTCGGGCGGGTTTTATCGGGAAGCTCGTGTTTCCCGCACCTCACTCATTCCGTCTCTGATCCACACTCATCTCACCCTCACCTCATACATTCCTCGCGGGCCACCCGTCAGCCCGGTCTTAGCTCTACCCCAATTGCGACCCTGGATTTTTTTAATTATGGCATTTGAATTGGTGTAGTCATGCAGTGAATGGTTGAAATTCTATAGATTTGGTTATCGGTGTGTTTTTAAATTTTGGCGTCTTTTTTTTTCATGTGTTGAAGTGTCGTTTTCATATATAAAATTACCTGATTAAAATTTAATTATTTCTTTTTGCACGTATGCATATATTAAAGTTTATATACTGTATTGTTAGAAACATATAATTTCCATTTCATAGTTTGAATATAGTGTTTCAAAGATATTTCTCGTTAACGTGCAAGTTTTTTTTTTTTTTTTTTTTTTTTTTTTTTTTTTTTTTTTTTTTTTTTTTTTTTTTTTTTTTTTTTTTTTTTTTTTTTTTTTTTTTTTTTTTTTTTTTTTTTTTTTTTTTTTTTTAATTTTGTGGAGAAACTGTGGCCGCGAATATCTCAAGAAAAATCAGGTACACACAGAAAGATTATTTTTTTAAACGTAAAAATCGAAAAAGAATGATCCTGAAATCGAACGACAATTTTTGAGTGTTAGTGGCCTGACCAAAACAGTCAGCAGTAAACTAACTACATTAAGAATTAGTCATGATTTTTATTGTCAGCTTTAGAAACTAAACGATACTATCTGACAAGCTAAAAAACGCCACCGAGAATAAATACTCGTAGCAGAATCCCGACGACTCTGATTGTAATTTAAGGTGGCACCTGTGTTTATAACGGTGCTGAACCGCGGTACGTTTAACGCCCGCTCTGTAAATCACCGCAGGATACAAAAAAAAATAATTGATGCATTGGCGGTGTTGACATTTGAGCGAGGCTAGCGGTATTGTGCGGGGAGCCAGAAGATAAACAACTCCAGCTGGTTAATTAAGAATGATCGCCGGCTGAACTGATCAGCGGGTGCTTTAGAAGTCTCGGCACCATGTTGAGCGGATGAAATCATTGCTATTAATATGAAACATCTGAGGACAGCCGGGCCATTACTGAGGAATGTAGATCGCTTTATAGAACCTGCAGGGGTGTGTGATCACGATACAATTTAAAACAGAACACACGATTCACGAACGCCGTAAACATACTACAGACGGTTATTTAAGGGTTTGTTCCTTAGTTTTTTTTTCGGACTGGTGCCAATAACTCAAGTATTTTTCTAACCAAAAGCTTTTAAAAATTTTGAGACAATGGTAAGTTACACGGTGCACAATAATGTGGATGAGTTTTTTTTTTTTTAATAACGTAGCATTCGTCAGCAAAAAAAAAATTGATTCACTTTGGCTTAATTTTACTACAAAAAACGTGGTACTTTGGGTGAATAAATCTGAAAAAGTCGTTAAGTATATTGCTATAAAAATTCAACTACACATTACGACATATTAGTTTCAAAACAATGGAGCAGAATTTTGATATGAGTATTAGATAGCAATAAATAAAATATTTTCGAAATCACTGCAAAACTATGGAACAAGCCTAAAATTTTGTGATTGCATAACTATACCAAACACTGTCCAACTCTTACAAATTATGTTATAAATAAATTCCCACAAGTAAACCTTTTCATTCGGTTCCATATTTTCGTTACGAACGTATGTAAAAGTGGAGATTTTAATATTTTCGCTCTTTACTACCCAAAGTAAAATATTTTCAAACGTTAGGAATTCAACAATTTATAGTGAAAATAAATGTATTACGCTGCAGAATAACACCATATTCCCACGTGAATTTTTTTCTGTACTAAAAATCTTCTTGGATGTACCTAAACTTTTGCATTTCTTTAGGTATAGACAGTTCGGGATAAAGTAATCACTCAAAAAGTCCAGTTATAGTTCTATTTTCAGCCAATTCGTATCTTTCTGCGCGTAACGGCTAACGACAGGAAATGTCTTACCTCTCTGGACACGTCACTTAAGATTTGCGCGTGTGACTCAGTAATCCCTACCTGTATAGTTTGATAAAAAAAAGGTTGATTAATTATAAAATACAATTATGTCGCTTTCACTTGGTTTTCTTTCAGGATTGTTGTATTTAATTAGGCAAATACATGGTATTGTAGTGCGTAATTTCGCTGCCAACCACACAAGCAGTAAGGGGACTATAGTTAATGTTGGATTATTTGCAGTAACGGCTAGTGACATTTTCCGAAGGTTAATTTTTTAGTGTTCAATTTATTCCGAACCATTTATAGCCTATCGGTACTTAAAAAAAAATATATATATATAAATATACATATATATATATATTATACGTTAACTTACAAAGGTGTCATTCCGTGGCGTAATACATTAACTGTTTCTTAAAACACTTTCATTCGAATTCTTTGAATAATTTTTACTTTTGTTAATTAGCGAAATTAGTCAAATCGCTGCTTTGACATGCGGTTTTACGAAAAATTAAGACCGAAAAACAAATTATTTGTGGAAAATAACTAATAATGCAATGTGTGTGAGTTGGACAATATTCGGTTCAGTAATAAAATTACATATTTTTCTGTATAGAGCCCTCTTAAAAAAAAAAGGGGGGGTGGGAAATTCAAGCAAAATTATAGTCGTTTTAGTAATTTTCACATTTGTACGAGGTATTGTTTGTTCTGTAGACATACACTGTGGCTTTTTTTCTTTAACGACAATTTTCTAGCTTTCCTAGTTTTTGTACGGCGCGTCAAACCCCCAGTATGCGTAAAATGGTTTTATGTTATAATGAAAATTTAACTTACTTACGAAAATGAAATAATCCACACACTGAAGAACGTTGCCACGTGCTACATCAAGACACGTATAAAAATATCGCATTGGATATTTTGGTACTTTTTTAAAATGCTGAATTAGAATAAACAAGTGCCAATTTTCTGTATTTTATGAAAAGTGCAAAAAAATATTCATAACGTTTTTAGCCATATCCTGGTTGTAGTCCGAAACACTCTTATTCGGTGTAAATTATTCCATTTCAGTAAGTCGGTTGGTTATCCTTTCAGGTATAATACCGTTTTATGCGAGTTTGGGCTTCGACATGCCACTATACAAAAACTATGAAATCTAGAAAAATTTCATTTCTGTGAAAAATAGTCGTAATGTGTGTCGAAAAAACAAACCATACATCGTGCAAATATAAAAGTTAATAATATAATCCAAACATTATGTGATCTCCCTTCTCAAAGTATGATTTTATTACATGTTAAAGTTTATTATGTTGAATCATAAAACTGCTCGGGATGAAATATGTTTATAATATTCACACGAACTAAACATTTTACCAAACTGAATGTTAGTTTCAGCGTAGTCACTTTGTGTTTTTGTCTAATTAGGTGGAGTTGTTGTAATCAAAGTCTAGAATGTCCCGGGTTCGATTACTGATACGGCAACCGTGATTTCAGTTTTCAATTTTTTTTTTTTCGAAAGCAATGGGTGCTACAACAGGAAGGAAGCAAGAGTATTTTACCTCTCCTCCTATGAATCCTTGAAGCAGGATAAACATTGAACAGTGTATCAGTCGACATGCAATAATTTACGTGGTATTCACATTAGTAACATAAGAAGTAATTTATATAATCATTTTATGAAAGTAAAAATTTATCGAAGAGGTGGCTAATGTATCTCCTTAAAGGTGAAATTTTTAACTGCTAGTATTTCATTTTTACCCCCCACCCCCCTCCTGACCCTTGAGAATTTGATTTTTGTGTCACTGCCACGCTAATGCTGAGATGGTTCCTATCTGGCCTTGATTCTGAGACACTTTTCCCGTCTATAGTCTATAATGTTCTTGATGTGAATTACCTACCAACAGGCTATTAACTGTAAAGTGAGGACATTTTAAGGACCTTAAGGCCAAGATCTCTAGTATGTATTTATTTTTAGTGATATTAATTTTTTCACGCCTAAACGAGAGCAGGTTCAAAAATATGTCTGGCAGTTTTGTTAAAAATCTTATTCTCCACGTTGGCTGATTTTTCTCAAGGCAGTAAATACTACCGTTTTACCTAATTATGTAATCAATGAAATTGTTGTTAATTGAATTTTTAGTCGAAACTGTACGGTTTCATGCTTTGAAAAAAAAATAGCTATCACAACAAAAGCCAATTTAAACAAATCTGCCAGACAGATATTTAATATCTGCTCTCGTTTAAGCTTCAAAAAATAATTATCACAAAAAAACAGCAGAATGTAAAGAGCATTAGATAGGCCTACTATGAATTCTGTAATAGCCACCACATAAGTTAAAATATGAGATCAATGAAGTTTTGACGTTGTTCTCGTCTGTTCGAATCACTCCATTCTTGTTGTTTTTATTATCTAATTTTTTGTACTTACGGCTTCCTCTCTATCTGGCCTCGAACGCGAAAAATACGTTCACCCAGGTTGCCACATACTCACGTACATGCGCTGTAAAAACATCTTGTACTTTTACAAAGAAAATATTTGGAAACTCAGTTGTCAAAGATATTCCGTGTAATACTACAATGGTTGTCCTTGTAATAAAATACAAAGTATTTGTTTATAAAATTACAATGAGGAAAAAATAAATTTAAATGATCATTGTTCTTCATAAATAACAATTAACTTATATATCAGATAACTTTTGAATAAAGGACGTCTACCTGAAATTATTTACGAAATAAAGAAAAAATAATAATAATATGGAAGTGCCAAGTTTCGAATCACTCTCCCGCAATTAGCTTCGACACATCTTACTCCTAGACCGCTGTGGCTTTTGTACTGCTTAGGCTTTATTTATTTGTATATATTCAATGCACAGTTCAGTAATATTTTTTTTTTCTTTTGGAGCTAGCAATTAATATAAGCAATCACTTTATTCAGGAATAATGCTTTCCAGAGGTCGTGATCTTTGCATAAGTAATTTTCGACGAACCTATGATTTTGGTAGACTACACATTTTACAAGTATTTTTTGCAAACAAAATTCTTTTAACATTATAAACTAATAATTTTACAAGGAATATTTTTCAACATTTCAACATAGTTTATGTAACTACAAATAAATGCCTTTTCATATTTTACAAAAAAAAAAAATTACAATGCTGGAACTGTCGGTACATAGGTACGAACAATTCCTTTGTAGTATTTCAAAGTTTACCCTTGCAACTTTATAAACTAATGATTTCACAAAGAAAATCTTTGTACGTTTACAAGAATTTGTATAGGTACAAAGAAAATCTTTGTAAAATTTACAACTTTTTTAGAGTGTGACTTAAAAAAATAAATAAACGTCTTGCAACTGTCAACAATTTTTCAAGTTGCACGAAACGAATGTAATTTCTGTACTCGTGTTCAGAGCTGGAGCACAGACTAAATAGTAATACAGACGCAAAACTATTTGGCGGCTCACTTGATACCGCTTATTAGCTGCGCGAGGCTGTTGATACCAGCTACGTATCTGTTGGGCTCCTGCACCTTATGTTAGGTATCCTATTGGCCTGGCTAAGATTAATTATACTACATGTTAGAAAGATCAATGCTTAGAGCCCACGATTTGTTGCAAAAAGAATTCTGCAACAGTTTTTTACAATGCTTCGTGTGCACATATGAAGCTCAGCTTCATGGTAATTGGCAGAATGTATTATTACGCAGACGTGGCCCATTTGACTGTGCCAACAGGAACAAGGTTACTGCGACACCACACGTCTGTGATTGGTGGGTAGAACCCTAGACGCTGAGAGTTAAAAACAGCCAGTCACTGACCATGAAGCAGGGCTGCATATGTGCACATAAGGCATAGAAATTAATTGTTGTAGAATTCTTTTCGCGAAAAATCGTGGGCTCTGTCAATGCTAAAAGTTTGTGACAGGGAAATATCTGACGCTTGAGTGCTAGTTTCGGTAATGGGTGCAAACTGAATAATCACAGAGTTTTCCTCATTTTTAAGTTACATAAAATTGATAATTTACAACAGAAATTGGTTTATTTTTGATTAAGTTAAATGACGCCTGTAATTCCCAAGCCTATTACAATTTAATTTTATTACAGTCCCGTATTTTCTGGTCCCTTAGCGATAGCAGCGAAACTGCTGGCAGAAATTTTTCCTGTGACAAACTCTCCCATAACAAAACAAATTTTCTTTCTATCCTGTTGGCCAGTAGGGCTGCATCCTTACGCTGCCAATATGTGTTTCCGCCATGTTGCTGGCCAGCGGAGCCATTTTGCTGGTGTGTGCGACTGAGTTTGCCATTTTACAGGCTACTTCACTTCTACATTTCCTAAATGATCTGTGGTTGGGCGTTGTGTTGTAATTCCACCTGAATGGTGTTAGCTATGAATAGAAACATGCAAAATTCGCGTTATTTCTTGCCACCAGGCTAGACTCCAAATGATTATATACCCGTCCAACTTCTCCCGTTGGCAAAAAAAAAAAAATACCGTGGTCTGCCGGGTAAAACGCATCTGTGCAGTAATTAAAAGTTGGAAGTTTGAGTGACCAACCTGCTATAAAGAGGTCACTCACGTAGCTGACATCACATCACATCAAACTGTAATTCTGTATATACAAGACTGCTAAGTCTAGTGTGTTACCAAATAATAACACGGATACTTCAGGTCCCTAGTTATGAAGAAGCAGACATCACTCACGTCCGATGAGCAGTTTTCGAATAATCTCGTAGCGGCCGAAATTTAGAACACCGCTCGGCAGCGTGGGTAGGCGGTCACCTTAAGGGCGATCCAGAGGGTAAATAATCGTAATTTTATATTTTTATGAAACAGTGTTAGTTTTGTAGACGTTACTTGGAAACACATTATTCTCTCACAAAATAAAAAAAAAAATTACCTCAACTAGTTTTCCCACAATGCCATTTTAAAGTCAACAAACTTGCATGTTTTTTGTTCATACATCCCCCAGAAACCAATCAACATAATGAAGTGAAATAATTCACAATGAAATTACACGTGCCTGGATAGGGCTTTACTAATATAAAAATCCAGCCAAAGAGTGTTTTTGTATTTCTTTTTAATTTCTGAAATTTGGAAATTTTTCTTGCTTCGTTTAGAAATTTAACAATATCAGGAATATAAAATATACATTTATTTACATTTTAAGCATTTGTTTTACACGTTGTAGATTTTTATCTCTCATACTGTATTTTCAATTGTTTTCATTTTGTTCTTAAAGCGTTTTTATTTAAAGTTATTGAGCACCGCCAAACATAATTTAACATGTGAACTCCTACCCTGCTCTAACCTGAATACTCAGGTAGACAGCACCAGGAAGGGGGTGGGGAAGAGTTCACGCAAAATTGTAATGTATTTAACAAATTTTATATTTGTAAGCGGTATGGTTTGTTTTGTAGACCTTAATCGTGACTATTTTTTACAGAATTGACATTTTTGTAGCAGTCATTGTTTTTGTTTAATGACGCATAAAATAAAAAATTTGCATAAATGGTTGTATACAAGAAACGGAAACAAACTGACTAGCAAAAATAAAAAAAAATAAGAAATTCCCAGTGAATAACAGGGTTACGACTACGTCAACACATGCCTAAAAACCAGCATTTAGATTTTCTGTAGTTTTAAAAATTGCATAAAATTAGAAATTTTTAGATTTACTTTCGGCCATTTTAAAAATACTATATATATATATATATATATATATATATATATATATATATATATATATATATATATATATATATATTACAGCATTTGTATATGCTTTAACGAAACCCGTAACACTGTTCTTCAGTGTCATTTTTTTTTTTCATTTCTGTAAGCCAGTTATTTTTCCTTTCTTGTATAAAATTATTTTATGTAAATTTGGGCTTTGACTTGCCACTATACAAAAACTATGAAATGTATAAATTTTTCTTTACTGCAAAAAATTGTGTCAACATATGCCTATAAAGCAAACCATATTTCATACAAATATAAAAGTTATTAAAACCATTAAAATGGTGCAATGAAGCCCTATTTAAGGTTGGCTGAGTGGTTTGATCACTCATCTCCCACTAAGGCGATCCGGGTTTGATTCCCAGCAGGGTCCGTCCCCGGATTTACGCACGTGGGAATCGGGCCGAACGGTACTGCTGGTCGGTGGATTTTCTTTGGGATCTCCTGTTTCCCCGCCCCGTCATTCCAACGCTGCTTCATACTCACATCATGACATTCGTCACCAGGGCCGAAAACCTAAATTATCCAAATCTCTTCAGTTCTTCACCTACCTCTGGCCTTGTTTGCTTAGCTACTGAAGTTTTAATGAATAGTAATTTAAGAGCTTGTTGTATGTGTGTTCTTTTCGTTTGCGGCCTGGATGCCTTCTGCATAACACCATTAACCTTCAGCGCAGGATCACCCAGTCTTGAACGCCTTGGGCGAGCAGTGATTCCCATCGACGCCAGGCTGCCCGAGGTGAAGATCGGCCTTCGGGACCGACAACCCATCATCACAGCCGGGATTTATTTATTTTTTTTTATCTCCTCCCCGCCAGGCGCCAATAATTGGCTAATGGCCGGGGCCTACAGGATGCTGTGGCGTGCATGCGCGTTCCCAAATTGCCGGCGTGTGCTGCCCGAGTTTCCATTGCGTCGGACTAGCTTCTTAGCATAGCGGTGATGAGTGAACGGTAGCAGTTGTCGGCGTTACGCAACGACCGTTCACAAAGGCCTGCTTTGAGCTCTTCTCCCGCGGCTTGTAAGGGTGTTCAAATGTTATAAAATATAAGATTTATGTTTCCATGAAATAGTGATGATTTCGTAGACGGTACTTTTGAATACGGGTTCCTCTTACAAAACAATTTTAACTCGCATAGTTTTTCTCTAAATGATGCGTCCAAGTTAACATTTGCACGTTGCGCTGCTGTGAAAATTGTGAAAACCTATTAATTTACATACTCAAATACAACCAAGCATTTGTAAACACACAACGTAAAATTTTTAGAATTTGGAAAAAAAATCACAATGGTAGGCCTACAGGAAAAGTGTAGCAAATTCTGCAAAATTTTTAAAAGACAAATAATGTTTACTTTGGGATTATATAATATTTGTTAACATAGCCAATATGATGTTATTTCATTGTGAATTATTTCGTTAAATTATGTCAACTGGTTTTCACTATTTGCACGGCAGTGTGAACAAGCAAACTTTTACCTTGGCGCACCATTATGAGAAAATTATACAAGTTAAAATTGTTTTGTAAGAGTAAACTGTACTCACAAGTATCGTCTACGAAACTAACACGTTCGTAAAAAATATAAAGTTCTGATATTAAACACAGAGAACAGCCTTAAGAGTGCTTTCTCCCTCGGTGCCCTGATGCAAGCAATGACAGGGATTTACATCTTCAGTTAAAGTAGGCGGTTCTCGGTAATTTCTTATTATATATCTTTCAGATGAAAACAATTTCCTGCACTTATAACATGAGAATATTGACAAAATGAAATAAAATGTAAAAAAAAAAAAGGAACATAAGAGATGACATTTTCGAATGCTTTGTTGTTGACACCTTTGTTTTCCCAAAGTTACCCGCAAAGGAATACATTGAATGCTGAAAAGTGGTGGAAATTTGCTTCACAATTGCAAAGTAAAAACAATTTTGCGAATTTTATAGTTAGTTACGATAAAACGCACTAGCATCTCCAACCTAACTTTGTTGTTAAGAGAAGATCTTTTTTCTCTCAGAAACAACGGGGATCTGGGAAACCAAAATAACACCTGAGTGATTTAGGCGAGGGTGGTCTGGTTGGCGAGAGTCTTTGTGGACAGCAAGGATCTGGTTAACCAGGATAGCATCTTACCTGTTGAGTTGGTGGAGACGAGGGTGGTCAAGTTGGAGAGGGTATTTGTGGACAGCGAGGATATGATGAACCAGGATCACATCTTACCTGTTGATTTGGTGAAGGTGTGGGTGGACACGTTGGCGAGGGATTTTGTGGAGAGCGACGATCTGATGAACCAGGATAACATCTTACCTGTTGATTTGATGGAGGCGAGGGTGATCTTGTTGGCGAGGGTCTTTGTGGAGCGAGGATCTGGCGAACCAGGGTAGCACCTTTCCTTTTGAGTTTGTGGAGGCGAGGATAGCCTTGAAGGTCCAGTCAAATAGGGACCAACAAGACACGAATTAATTTTATTGATGCCTTGAAATCAGTTATCATTTCCCGCGATAGATCACTGTCCTTTACGACATTTTTTTATATAATAACGGTGAGAAAGATGAAGGTCTACGGTAATTTAACCTTGAGAATCTGGCCGCACTGATCGATAAGAAATCTTCGTACAAGTAGCGAGTCGCTCAAGGCGGTGTGAATGTTTCGTGCATGCCCTTGCTCTGGTATAGCAGGTGCCAGATGCCCACACCTGTGATTTGACTCCGCGAGTTGCAACTTTGTCGTCACGTGCACATCATCCGTCATGAAATTACCTGCAGCTCCGATTCGCAACGACCATAATTTTCATTCGCTTATATTCTTTCCCCCCTCGGGAATGAAACAACCGCACCCGTCCAGTTATCCTTGTTCGTACTTCTCCGTCGTAAATTCACAGTTACAATCGGACATGCACTTTCATGTCTGGATCTAGTGCCTCGGCAAGAACGATTTGATTTAGTTGTGATCTTGGGGAAATTTTTATAATTGGTATTTATTACGACAGTCTACGCGTCCTTCGATTTTATGTCCTCTCATAAATGTATTCGTTTATTGTTTATCTTCACTTGATGTTTCAAGTTATCTCTTGGATATTTATTATTTATCAATAAATTGTATATATACACATTATTGTGACCAATTATATGTGTTCAATTATTTTTACGTCAATACATCAGTGTATTTATTGCATGTTCTGTGGAAGCGTAATAGTCACTTACATAGGCTGCTACGATTCGCTCGAATGGATATGTAAAAGTGGGATCAAGCCAGATATAACTTATCTATATTGCAAACTGTTTACTCGCATCCGAGAGGATCCGTGTTAGGGTCTCTGCTCCGATCATCCTGAGCTTGGTTGTAAATGGTCCAGAAATTACTCCAGGTGCAGGATGCTGGGACGGTTCCTTAATAACGGCCATGGCCGATTCTCCTCCGCAGTTCCAATCCTGTTGTACGGTTTGACTGTAAATGTCTCTACCACGTTGTCAACGAGACGTAGAGCTTAAATATTTTTTTAAAAATGATTTAACAACTTGTAAACAAAAAGTAATATTTACTGAAGATCTTCCCGTAAAAAGTAGGGAATAAATGTATACGGAATAGTATGGGTTAGACAGGACGAGGCTTTACCACATAATATTTGGAAATAAAGAAATTTAATAGCCGGAAAAATAGCTTCGTTGTGGCCAGCAACATGGCGGGAGCACCTACCGCCAATTAGCTTAAGGCGGTTGCCCTGCTAGCCGGCAGACAGGCCAACAGCAATCCTGCCGCAACATGGCAATGGCCAAGCAGACACGGGACTAGTCCCAGAAGCTTCGTGCATCGTATAAGCGACGAAGTTCGCCCGTATGAAATTAGCCGCCATGTCACTTCACGTCTGTAGTACTGTTTACTCTGTGGCGTTACCGTGATTGCCTCGTTTTCCTGACACACGGTCTAAGAGGAAGAGGTCTTGACACTGCGTATGCTCTCCAGCAAGAGAAAGTGACCCCCATTTTGTCGCCGAGCGCTAGTAGTAATTTGGTGGAAAATTTGTCTTGTATACATCTGGTGGCACTGCAATTTTTACAATTTATTACATAAAATTATGTTTGTAAGGTAATCTGATTTAGTAGATATATGTTTCATATCCATAAATGCGTTAGCATGTGTGGAACTGTTTGTACATGTCATCAGAAAAAAAATATTATGTACTATGTATTGTTTTAGTAAACACATTTGAACAATATCTATTAGTTCCTGCCGTACAAAAGTTTAGAATTGCTGCAATGTGTGTCTTCATGTAATTGATTGAAGAACAAAATTTTATGGTTAAAAATAATTGTTCCAATACAAAATAACATTTCAATATTTTTCTTCTATTTAATACATGCAATTCCGATAACAACTTCACATTTTTAGCTAAGTCAAATACAAAAGCAAGACAAATCTTCCAGTAAATTACAACTAGCGCTCGGCGACAAAAAGGGAATCACATTCTATTCCTCAGCACGGCCATAGAGGAATAGGCCTGACACTTGAGTTGAAAATTGACCCTCTTATGACTGATTGGCGGCACTGGCACTCTGGGGTTGTTTTAACATTGCGTAAATGGGACTACAAGGAGCAAACTCGTGTCGGAGCTGCTAGGAGAACTGCTAGTACGATGCTATATTGCAATGTTAAAACAACACTTCATTGCTAGTGATGCTTTCAGTCATAACAGGGTCAACTCAATAGCATTGTTAGATAGGTTAGTGTCCAGACCTATACTTCTACGACCGTGGTCAAGACCTCTACCTTCATAGACCGTGTCCTGACATCACCAATATTGACATTTTTCTTTCTCTATGGCGCATGAAGTCGCTAGCGTAAGAGGCACATGTGTATTCAATAACAGCACTCGTCTTGAACATCCAGGCCGCTGCCGTTCACGTCCAGGCTGTTCAAGACGTCACAACAACAACAACAAAGACTGCTCGCTCCGTCGTCGTCGGTTGTGTGTCCGTGAAGGTTGCCGCCATTCTGAACACTATCGTTAGCTTTGTAACCAACTGATGGACAGCATAATTTTCAACTATAGCACATTTCGCATTTATTTCTGATTGCATACTAGCATACTTCTAACGTGGCGCGTTTCCGAACACATGCTCACAGCAGTTGTTATGCCAGTGGCCACGTCGAGCGTTGTAGCGCAGTTTTTGAATCAGCCTGTATTTTACAGTGGTTTCAGACGTTAAATTGCAAGTGTGATGATAAACACACACACACTATCACAAACATTGCTGCGTTTTCATTTACAGGTTGATAAAACATATATGTTAACTGAACGGGAAAAAATCACATTATAAGATCCTATTTTGCGTTAAACTGCCTAAACCTATTACTAGAAGGTTTTGTTTACTTCAGCAAATTTTTTAAATTAATTTTATCTTAGTAACATTACTGTAAATTAACCTGGTTTCAGTTTCTAAGCAAAGAGACGTTGGTCTTAAACGCAAAGCTATTTTCGTAGCAGACGGGTTTACTGGAATAAACAAATAGATGGTTAAGAATGGAAACTTATGGCGTAAATTGTAATTTCTCAAGCGAAAGAAATATCTTGTATTTTTATGGAGCACTTCCACAGTTCTAGTCTTGATACAATATATTTAGTAACAATTTATTGAGTACGTCAACTGTGTCAAAATTACTTCATCACACATTTTCGATACAATTTAAAAAAGAAATGCCGCAAAATTGACACAGCCGGTTTCCATTCTTAACATCGAAGTATAGAAAAAATTAAAGGAAGTGTCTACCTAAGGGAATTCCATGTAGTAATTCCTGATAGCTAGAGTAAACGTCTTTAACGTGTGAAATACCGTATGGTGGGATTACTTAGCCATATTATGGGGTAATATTACACAACAAATTTTCATTTAAAATAACTGTTAGCATCCTCTTAAAGGGATTAAACTTTCACAGTACACAGCAGTCATAAACGACATTACTTTACTATAAATAGTGTTTTAGAATTTGTATTTAAAAATAAATTAATGGGGTGGTCCTAAGTTACCCAGAGGGTTGCAAAGTAACCTTACTTTACGGTACGTTAAAAATGATACATTCTTCTTTATAGATTTATGAAATGTGTAGGTAATTACTATTTTGAACGAGGTCATTACAGAAAATCGTTTTTACCAAAACTTTTAATGTGTCTAAAGACGCCCTTCACTGCTGCTTTCAACAAAATTTTAAGTATGTATCACATAAGTGTAGGAATTATCTTGACTTGTGCTGTCGTTGCTTTCATTACAATTACTGTTATAAAGTTAAGCAAAATTTTCGATTTTCTACAAATGATTTTGTGTGTAGGGAATTTGGTTGTCATACTATTTCACAGTTTACAATATGTTTTGAAACGTATATGTCTTAAACAATTTTTTTCTTGTTGAACATGGGTACTGTATCAGTACACTTCACAGTTTAATAAGTTATTTAAGTCGAAATAGTAAACGGTTAAAATTGTGTCAATAACCTGCAGAGAAGAGAAAAAAGAAATTGAACATAATTTATACCACAACTGAACTCCGTAGATTCGTAAGTTATAAACTGAATTTGTATGATTGTTAAGTATTTTATTATTGTTATCAGATCATTTTATAAATTGTTTTAAATACTAGTTGTGATAGTATGCCTGCTAAACAGATATTATAATTATCGAGTTGTTACTACTTCTAAATAAAATCTAGCCATATTCCTAAGATGAAAATTTACATTGCGATTAATAAACACATTGTGTTAAAGTAAACGCTGTCGAAAGTTAAACGCTGACGCTAGTATTAAGGTTAAACCACGTCAAATAGTCAGCACTTTACAGAAGACTGATTAGACCTATTGTTAAAATTGTAAAATTTATTATTTATTTGACAAAAATGTGAAGTAAACAAAAAAATTAATGTAACATTTTAATGTCAATTAATATTTAACAAAACTTGTATATCTTCCATGAGCACAGACTTGGTAGGCGGGTTTACTATCACGTATCGCGTTGCAAATATTCATTTCAAAAATACAATTCCTATAATTCAAATCTTACTAACCTAACCCAGTCTATAAACAGACCGGGCGAGTATTGGAATTTCGAGAAGACTCCAATGGTTTGTGACATCAATTTTGAACGCGCTGGATGAGTATGTAAGTGAAGAGATTTTGGTCAGCGCTTAACACCGAGATCTTTACTAGAAAGGGGTGACATGATGAGAGTATGGAGGAGCGTCGGAATGAATGGGCGGGGGAAACGGTAGATCTCCGAGAAAACCTGCGGCGTCGTCCGGTACAATTCCCACATGCGAAAATCCGCTACCCAATTTAAAAAAATTGAAAATGCAAATAAATAGACAATATTATGGTTTATTACGTACATGAATAAATTCTTTCAGTTTGAGTCCACAAGAAAGCGGAGCTGATGCTCAGAGCTCTGTAAATATTCACACACACGCACGGATGTATAATAAATATCGTAAGCTTTAAAAGCAAACATTGTAAATGATAAATGATGGCGAAATATCTAACGTAAAATAAACCTATACAAAGTACCATCGTGTTAAAATATTTATTTATCGCTGTTTTTAAAGGGAATAATTTGAAGGAAACATAACTAGAAAATCAGTTTTGTAGTCATTACAAAACACATCCTATATTTTGCGGTTTCATTAATTATTAGGAACAAACTCTGACCGATGCCGTTCTCATACCAACCATTTAGAGTGCGTGGTAGATAAATAAACGCTGAAAACATCAATGATGTCCACGCTTTTTTCTAAGCCTATATAGGTAAAATACTCAATGACAATCCTAGATAATGGTATTTTTTCCAACTTTATGAGGAAATGTTTATCCAGAATTACTCATTCGTTACGCGTGATCTCTTGCGCCGTAGTTAAATGCACGAGGTTCCGGCGTCAGAGATTGTGCCTCAGAAGTTCGCAACACTGGAAACAATTTTGTTTAAAACGTTGGCTAAAACTATTGTCTAGGATTGCTGTTGTTTAATTTTCGCAAATTGGCTTCAAGAAACCTAGTCATAGATTAATGCTTTTAGTGTTGAATTATGTACCACGCCCTCTTAAGTGTGTGGCGATCAAAGGGAAAAAGTATAGTTCGAATCGTTGAAATACTGACTGATGTCCGTACAAAACTAGAGGTGCTTATGAAAATTCACTAGAGTAGGGTAGGTCAGCCAAAAATTGCAGGTTTTTGGTGTTTGAAATTTTACCCCAAATTAAGTTTACCCGTATTCGAAATTTCAACTGAGAATCTCTCGGTCAACTACTAAAACTACTTAGTATAAATATAATACGTGTTAAGAATGCACTGCTGATGTAGCATTTAACAAAATATTTAGAAAATATGTAGGTTTTTCTTGTATTCGCGTCAGTTTGAAACTTTGAATAGTATTGCAGGCTGTTATCAAATCCCGGTAAACGACAAAATCTTGCCACGGGACTGAGACTACCTACACTACTCCAGCGAGTGAATTTTCATAAGAGCCTAAAGCGATTCACTCATACATTTGTAAATTTCGGGAATAGTGCGTAGGTGAACCAGATGCAGTGCAGCCCGGAAGCTGACAGCTTTGAGAAAGTTGTGCGTGGGTTAGGCACGAGAAATTTTTGCCTTCGGCTGTGCGGCATTGCACAACCTCACTTGCCATAAAAAAGTGTTCGCCACAGTCGCTGTGCAGACGAGAAGCAGAGTTAATCGATGTGAGTAGTGTAGTATAGTTCCTTCTATTGCAGGAGCCTAGGAGCCGGATCACGGATCTGTTCTGCATTTTATACTCTTTCTTGTCAGGCTGTTCATCAACCATCTTGATCAATGTCCGTTTTCTTAATACCTAGCTACCCTGATTGGCTCCACCCTCCATCTTGTTTTTTTTTTAATTAGTTTTATAGCTGACCTCTAGGTAGGTCTACCAGTAGTCACTGATCGTCTCCTAGATGGCGTTGATTATTAAGACTTTGGTGCTGAGTCTTTCCACCAGAAGAGCTAGTAGCTATACCAGTCGTATTGGTTCTAGTGTCGTCTGCTAGATAGCATTGGTGTTGTATGTACTAGTCCGTCTCTGTTTTCAAGTATCACCATTAAGAGCGCTACGGCACCTAACCTAACTTAACCTGGCCTGTCCTTCTAACAAGTTGCATTCTCGTAAGGCGTTGAATATGTTCCACTCGTGTAGGTCTTAGAGTTTTTTTTCTGTAAGTTGCTTATAAGTAGTGTACGTTAGTACTATTTTACCTCTAGTAATAAATGTCTTCTTCTAATTCTTGTAATACGTTATTCCTGCTTTGCTTTGTCAGGGCTTGGTAGAATTTAAGTTACGGCTAGGCGATTTATTTAATATGTTTTTAATACTGAAATCATAACTTAACCTGACCTAACCTGACCTCCTACCATGTTACATATCTAACCTTGTCTCCGTGTATTTCTTTAACCTAATACTTTTTTCCTTTGTTTGTATGACCAATAGTATTTTTTTAAACAGTTTTATAAATTTTAAGTTTTTTAATCATGTTTTAGCTTTTACACATGCTCGACTTCTTGGAATTTATATTTTTGTCCTGTACCTGTTCTGCGAGTTAGTTTCTTTTTTTATCTCCTTTTTTGTTTTAATTTATTAACATTTATGGTGTTATATGTAAAATCTAAAACATGATAATAAAAACTTAAAATTTATAAAACTGGTTAAAAAAAATACTATTGGTCATACAAACAAAGGAAAAAAGTATTAGGTTAAAGAAATAGACGGAGACAAGGTTAGATATGTAACATGGTAGGAGGTCAGGTTAGGTCAGGTTAAGTTATGATTTCAGCATTAAATACATATTAAATAAATGGACTAGCCGTAAAAAAAATTCTACCAAGCCCTGACAAAGCAAAGCAAGAATAACGTATTAAGAATTAGAAGAAGACATTTATTACTAGAGGTAAAATAATACTACCCAACACTACTTACAAACACCTTACAGAAAAAAATCTCTAAGACCTACACGAGTGGAACATATTCAACGCCTTACGAGAATGCAACATACTAGAAGAATTCCTAGCAGTGTACTATGATACAAGACAGACATACAAGGGAAAATAAGTGTTAGGTTAAAGGAAGAACAGAAACAAGGCTAGAAGTGTAACTTGTTAGAAGGACAGGCCAGGTTAAGTTAGGTTAGGTTAGGTGCGGTAGCGCTCTTAATGGTGATACTTGAAAACAGAGACGGACTAAACCAGTAGTACATACAACACCAACGATATCTAGCAGACGACACTAGAACCAATACGACTGGTATAGCTACTAGCTCTCCTGGTGGAAAGACTCAGCACCAAAGTCTTAATTATCAACGCCATCTAGGAGACGATCAGTAACTACTGGCAGACCTACCTAGAGGACAGCTATAAAACTAATTAAAAAAAAAAAAAACAAGATGGAAGGTGGAGCCAATCAGGGTAGCTAGGTATTAAGAAAACGGACATTGATCAAGATGGTTGATGAACAGCCTGACAAGAAAGAGTATAAAATGCAGAACAGATCCGGGATCCGGCTCCTAGGCTCCTGCAATAGAAGGAACTATACTACACTACTGATGTGGTTAACGAAATAAGGCCATCATTTATTAAAGTTACTAGTAAACCTTCGAGGAAATATTTGAAAAATGCCTTTATTAACTGAACGTTGATACAAATGTAAATGTTTATAAAAATGTTAGCCTAAAGTCTCAGCAATTACGTTCATCACGTACATAATATATCTATTCTAAATTTATTATGATTGTTTTTGGAATTGAGATCGCTTAGGAAAGAAGATCTTCAATTAATTTCAAATAAAATGATATTTCTTACAATTCTTGAATTACACTCCGGGCACTTATTGTACACTAACACATATATTACATGTTGCTGTTTACATGTACCTGTTTATAACAATAAATATCCCTTAGGGAAATGAGGACTAGATTTTAAAAACCATTCCCGTTAATCTTGCAAATTTTTGGAGAAAAGCGATCAAACTAATATCGTTATTGGAGCCGTAGGAACATCATGGAGAAATTGAAAGTCTCCAATGAACCGAAGTATATTTTCCCTGCTATGTCTAGACGATGCGACTTGTGACACGCGGGAACTGTTTTGAGACAAATCACTCACATTCTGTGTTAAAAGGGGGTTGCAATTTGTGAAGTTGCTAGAGCACTCGCCTCCCACTAAGGCGATTCGAGGTTCGATTCCCGGCGGGTTCGGTCCCCGGATTTGCCAATGTGGGAACCGTGCCGGACGATGCCGGTAGATTTTCTCGGAGGTATCCAACTTCCCTCGCCCCTTCATTCCTGCGCTGCTCCATTTTCATATGTCACCTCTCACCAGTGCTAAATACCTACATGTTAAGTGCTGACCATCTCTTCACGTCAATCCTGTATTCAAGATCTATATTTACAACTCGGCTTATTGAAGAAAGAAACAGTGGCTTCAAAAAACACTACAACCTATATACACAGGGAGTTGAAGCGTAGCCAACATTAAATTTTTCCCGTAATTTTCCAGTGCCTATCTATACTTCAGTACTAACGAAGACGAACCAAACTTTTTCAAAAGGACATTCACTTAGTTCAATGATTCGTTTGTAAAATTAGTGTTCATAACTCCTTGATTATTTAGAACGACTGTCTAGTTCCTTCCCGTATTTTTGGACATTCATGGTTTTGAATGTTTACTTCTAAATTAATGCCCGTCACCGCTATAGCCCTATTTGTCACATTTGTGCCTCTATCTGAGTCTAATCAGTGTCTCCTTGCCACAGGCCGCAGATTCTTCCCTGGGAACCTTCATTCCGTTAATTCTACTGCAGGACTCCCGCCGAATGTTCTCCATCAGGTCGCAGTCGCTGGTCGTTACCGACATCACACCAGTTTTCGTCACTCGCTGCTACCGACGTCGCTCGCCTTTTTCGCACTCAGATTCACCGATCGCAGCTTCCAAAACACGGTACTTATAGAGCATGGCATATGATTCATCTTTAAAGGTATAAATTCAAAGGTTTGGGTTTCTCAAAGCAAATTTACGAAAATAATATCAAAATAAGGCAAGCCTAGACCATGTTTTTTTTGTGTAACATATCGCATTTCCAATGCAATACAAACGTATATCAAAATATGTAATTTTGAAATAAATGCACTTCTACATACATTCGTAATTCCAAATTTTTGGATGATGACAGTGCAATATCTTCACAACTCAAAATAAGTTGGTATTGCACTGAAACATAACATTTGCTGTTTATACTCGTGCAACATATATACTAAAAATTATAGTCTTGCACTTAAATTACTATTATTTGGCAAAACATTTCAAAACAATCCTTTTCTTTTAATATTTGGGATGCTTTCAATGATTATATTAGTGTTTTATGTAAAGAAAACTGTATTGTACTTCGTCACATACATAACTAAATCATTTTGATTTTGAATTATGTTAGTAGTATATTGGGGGTACGATATTTCTTAAGAACAGTCACTGACGCAGAAATCTCGTACGTTTAAATACGGCGAAAAGATTACGCTTAATTGTATCGTTCTGGTTAAACTTTTATTCTTTAAGTTGCCAAGTCTTATCTACGATCGCTGTTTTTGTGATATTTTTATTATTGACTGTCAAACACATGTAGACTTCTATTGAAGTTTTCAGCGTTTATTTAGCTACTAGCACACATTATAAAGAGTCCTTCGTACCTGTCCCATGGACGCCTATTCTATACTCGAAGCCGCTTAACTTATTCATATTACGTTTACCTACGAAAATAACAAACATTTTAAACTATGTTTCTGTAATCCAGGATGACTGTTATAAACATTATTTTGGGGCTCCTAAAAAAATAAATAAAATAAAATAAAGAACGGCTTTTCAGACATCTGTAACGCCGAAACTGTAACATGAATTCATAAAACGCAAAACGCGTAGTATTCGTTTGTATTTACTTAAAAATGTACAAAAATAATATTCTACATTAATCACTGTAAGTCACATAGGAACATGACTATTACGAATACCTTGTACGCCAGTTTAGCAAGCTGCGAACAGAGGCGATATTCTTTCCGTCTAGCGTGGCAGTCTGGTTCCTATCGCTTTGCTGTTCCCCCGCGTCAAACGCGGATACTTGAAACTGGTACACGAGACATTTAGCTGCTATACCTATTATATATGATGAGACTGTTAAACGTAGATCTGTTTATGTATAAAAAATACATAAACATATCTATGTTTAACAGTCTCGGCAGAATATCAGCCAACATTCTTACATGGTGCTCAGCCAATCAGGAGAGTACTTGCATCTCATTTGCTGAGAGTCCAGCCAATCACTAGAGACATGCAAAATTCGCGTTATCATTTGGTAGCAGACTAAACTTTACTTTCCTATACATAACAGAGCATAATCTGCGATTCATTTGGCCACGAACTTTTATGTGTTGTCATTGACGTTTGTTACGTCTTTAGAGAGATTGGCATCTCTACCGTGTAAGTATTCTCCATGGCAAGTCACGACAATATCGGCCAGCGGGAGACGTCGAACGAGCCTATAGTCACTTGGAGTCTAGCCAGCTGTCAGAAAATAACGCGAATTTTGCATTTCTCTACCAATCACACATACTTCGCCACCTTTGGCCGAGCAGGTTAGTGACCATCCAGGCTATATAAACCCCAATTTTCTAGCGAACTTCATTCGCATCTTGGTGTTCCGACCAGCTGTGTCTCAGTCTGAAGACAGGAGTAGATCGCAGTTCTCAAAACGGTGCATTTTTCGTTGTTTTAAACTTGTGTTGTCTATTGTCTTTTATTTGCTGTCCGCTGTTCTCTGTTTCTGTCTACTTATATATTGTTTTTCCTGTTGGGAACCTGGTTCTATATTTGTGTCTGTCTTTAGACTCTGGGTGTCGTGTCGATATTCGACTGAATTGTTTCTCTAGAATGGACGACTTGAAGTACACGCCCCCTGACGTCACCGCAGGGGAAAAGTACTGTGGGAAACAAAGCTTGTTTACAAACATGCTGATTTATTAGTTGGAAATTGCAGAAAGCAAAAATGTTGCGGGTTCAGAGATTTGCACGCAAGGGTAAAAAATATTAGTTGCAATTTCATGGTTAAGATACGCAAATACATAAGATTAATGTTTACCTGAAAGAAAAAAAACGGCAGATTCCAAACAAATAATCAATTTTCTTGACGTACATCTCATCCGGGACATGTAAAGCCAAACAGCTAAATGAAGGTTATGTTCGGCTGCGATATCCATGGAGATAGGAATTGTATCCCACACTTGACTGAAGCTCCGCCTCTTTTCAAGTCATCCATTCTTTGTTGTCTAATGTAATAATTAATAAAATAAAACTAAAAAAAATAACTGACAGAATTAATGTGGGGTTTTTTGTGTGTTTTATATATTTTTTTGTTCTTAGTTTTTTTCTGGGCTTTGTCATTCAACACAAGTTTGATCAGCAATACATGAGCAATGGCGTACGTCCAGAAACCAATAAATTCTAATTGTTATCTCCCATTGCAACAAACATTTAAAAATATCAGTCCTGTAGTTAGTTGCCTCTTGTGCACCACAGGTACCTTACTTATCTTGCTACTACTGCGCTGGCATGTTATTTATGGGTGCAGGTTAAAACCCGAGCAGTCCTAAAACGGTTCTACGTTTGCTTAACGTAATATACATAAAATACTACCTGGGCGTGGAGCGCAACAGGGGATTTTCTGCGCGCAGTGCTGCCACACTGTGCACGTAAAATGTCGGATCAAAATTTTGCCGCTTAGGTTTTCGTCTTCAATTCAGCAGAGTGTTCGCGTTTGTTTCTGGATATCTTATATAACCGGGCAGTACCGAATCGCCAAGAAGTCTATCGTGGAAAGTATGGACTTTTTTTTACTGCAGTACAGTAGAGACTTTTTTATTTCACTGTCGTTCAGTAGCGCGTACAGACTACACCAAAGATGTTAGAAGAGTCCAGATGCAGCATGTCGCCGGGAGTCTGTAACAAAACAAACTCTTGACGTGACTACGAACAATATGGCCGACTAATTAAAACATTGAGGAAACGTTAATTAGGAGGTGTGTGGACAGGGATAAAATATAGAGTTTTCAACTTGAAACATTAATAAAATAGCATACCGTAAAGTGAGGATACTTTGCACCCCCATGGGTAACTTTGCACTACTAAATTTATTTCGTTCTGTGTTGGAATTCCAGGATAATAGTCACTCTATAATATTGTTTATTATTAAAGCTATGCATAGCGAAGTCTTCAACAATTTGCAATTCTGTAAACCTTCACTTACAACAAAAATGTGTAGTGCAAAGTAACCCCAAAATTATGCCTAGTAACCGTGTTTTACGGTAATACATTCATTTACCTTCAAAATATCAGTCTAGCGTGTACTTTTGAGGTTAAAGCAGTATGGCGGCTGGCCAGCTTTCTGACTGCATACCTCCCCCCCCCCCCTCTAGGCATCTTTCACCTCGCCCTATTCCGATCTTATACTATACCACCATGGGCTATACTTCCGTGGACTTCCTATACTCTGGTTGTCATTTGTTCTCTGACCGACGCCACTACTGCTGCACTGCAAATCCAATTTTACTCTTGAATGGGTTGCACGTGATTCCGTCACACTAATAAGTTGGCATTACTGCCAGCGCAGCATAGCCGCAGCGCACGTGGAAGTGAATTGCGGCCAAGTCGCTCTCCGAGGGACAAGAACTCTCCTAGTGTCGTGTTCTCGCCTGTCACTTGCTGAAACCCGAGTAATTTTCCGGCCTCTGTGAGGGACCATTCAACTGGAACCCTGGCCGTTTATCACGGCCAATTAGTTTCTAAAAGCAAGACTGGGTCGTTGCACATTCAGCTAATACCTGGAACATTGGCGTAGGTCATGTTTCTTGTTCCGAGGGTGCAGTGACAAAAAAAAAAAAAAAGAATGCACAGCTGTAGGAACTATCATGCTGTCACAATAGGAACGCTAATACGTTTTTTTGATGATTTTTATTGTTACGACAGCAATACGAACAGTAAAAGTAAAAAAAAAAAAGAAAAAAAAAGAAATATATATGGCATTTGGAAGAACTGCACGATCTGTCGAAAGAACCAGGTGCTCTGTAAAAAAAAAAAAGAAAAAGGAAAAATTATTTGGCTCAATAAAAGAGGAAGCTTTCTAAACGGCATGAAAATCGACGGACAACAGTTGCAACAATGCAGTGGTAACAAATTAATCACCATAAAGTGCTCTTTCTTGCAGCGTGTTCAGAAACAACTGTAGGCCATATAATAAACACACTACTCGTATCCTGTGCTTAATTGGAGACAAACAATTTTTGTGGCAAAATGTTGTACGATGACATTTTACGTGCGCAATGTGGCAACATGGTGCTGTAGTTAGTTCCCTCTTGCGCTTCTCAGGTACCTTACTTATCTTACTGCCACTGTTCTGACCTGCATATTATGGGTACATGTGCATAAAATCGCGAGGAGTCTAAACATAATTCTACGTTTACTTGACGTAGCATACATAAGCGCAAGACGGGACTATCTCCGTACAGTGTTGCCACATTCTGCTCGTAAAATTTCGTGCAACATTTCGCCACTTACCTTTTCATCTCCAGTTAAGCCGAGGATTTGTGCGGTACGCTTATTACCGGGTTGTTTATGGGCATCCTGTATATTCATTTAATTTACCTACAATGCTGATATAGGGTGGTATAGGCGGTTCGCGATAAAGTGAGCACTCAAAAAAATCCCTGCTAAAGTTCTATTTTCAGCCAATGTGTAGCTTTCCGCACGTACCGGCTAACGACGAGACATATCTAACCTCTATGAACTCATCACTTAATGCTTCCGCGTGTAAGATAAACTGTGCAATCAGTATGAATAGATACAGTTTAATAAAAAAAAAGTTTTAGTGCTCACTTTATCCTAAATGCCCTATATACACTTATCTGCAGACACTGCTGAAGCTAGAAGCTATTGCTGACATACCTCGTCACATTGGGAAACGAAACTATTAGAAATTTTCCAGTGCTTAATTTGTTATTCTTATTGATTAATTTTTACGATTTTGTGCCATTAAATCATAATAAATTTGCTAGAAGTGAGAAATAAACAGAAAAAATAATTTTCCTCTAGTTTTTTAACATTTAAAATTACCCACTGTTGCAAATAGAATTCGGAAAACTAAAATATTAGGTCACATTTTAATTCAAGCACTGCTTGTGGTGATACCAACGGAACGTCATGAAATTATTTATTTGGGATATTGTACTTCATTCGCGTCTGCTCAAGTTTTAAAATCACTTTTTTTTTTAATTTAATTAAGTTTGAAAATAATTTACACATAAACAACGTAATTAATTTTTATAAGTTTATGTTTGCGTACATGTGTTTATAACAGTCGTGATATAAACTGTACAGCAAAATTTAAAATTTCGAATTTATTTCTGTACATTTAGTTGGTATTACTGTTTCACTTTCCTCACGCTAACATTTGATTGAAAACAACAAAACAATATTTAAAAAATATAAACAAACAGTTTTCCGACATTTGAACTTCCTTAAGATGTAGCATGAATTGCGTATCAGTGTGTTAAGTAAAAGCAATTTTAAAATACCTATCAAAACTTACCGACTAAAAGAAACACTTTCCATGTAAACATGGAGCGTTACTTTGAAAACACTATGTAAGATATAAACACATTGAACACCATAAAAATGTGGTGTTTGGACTGCATTACCTCAAAAAAAAATTTTGTTCACACAAAACTACTATAGATGCATACCATTTGACTTTAATTCAAAATCATATTCAATAATATTATATTGTCGCTGCTTACATTCTCGTGTAAAATTATATTTCATACAAGGCCATATAAGGTACTTTGTATCGGTTGACGCACGTTTTAGTGTCGCCCTTATAACCTCCTAGATCTCGGTGCTCTGGCATGGATTCTAGTTTGGAGGCCACTTATTCTTCTACTGAAATGGCTGTAAGAGGATAGAGGTATTGCGCTAAGATTGGATAAGTAAGATTTATACGAACATAAGTTGTGTGCTTTCATCCATGACACTTCGATTAAAAAAAAATATTGTGCAATTTTAAAACCTTAATATTATTTATTTTGTCACGTTACATGTCCTCGAACAGCCCAAGACTTTGGTAACGGTACACAGATGGGAAGGGGGTAGGAGTCAGCCAGCGCCTCTTTAAGGAAACATCTCACCATTTTCTTGGAGTGATTTTTGGAAAACCCTGGAGAATCAAAATCAGGATGACCGGAGCCGGGGATCGAAACCCCCGTCCTCCCGCTCCACGCTCGGTGAAGGAATTGCTGTTACGATTTTGGATTTTTTTAATCATAATTTTTGTTTGAGATTAATTTAAAAAAATTTAACTTTGTTAGAGCATAGCATTTGTACTGTTAGAAATTATGACGTCTCAAGCAGTTATATGGGAGTTATTTTGTGGCATTCGAAACCGTCCAAAAAATTAATCAATGTTCTACTTGGAATGTGTCTACAGGATATACTATTACAGGAATTTCATCAATTCTAACTTTATTTAAACCACAAAGTCTTAATAATTGTTATTTAATGTAGTCAGAATTTAAATAATAAAACCAATTTACACTTTGTTCCTGAAAATATATTAACTTTCGGTGACAGTTCTCCTTCCCCCTTAAAAAAATTGAATCTATCGAGTGCTATGTTATTAATTCATATACTTTTTTCAACATTCGTAACGTTATTTTTAATTCATTGACGAAAATTATTAATGATTCAAAAATTTGGTTACAGATTTCTTACATTTTGTGTGAAAGTATGTTCAAGTGCATTTATTATTTTCCTAGGTAACAAAAAACAAGCAAATGCTTCTTTGAGGATTTTCACCGGCTACAAAAATTAATTCTGCTAGAGGTTAGGAAGCCAATGTGAATACTAATGAACTAGCTGCGCTGATATTGATAAAAGGTCTTTTTGATCCTGGCGTTAAGTTTTGAACTTGCCTGTAAAACGGACATTGCCGAAGGATAAACGTTTCCCCGTATGGGCCAAAATAAAAGTGATATCGTACAGAGCCGGGAATTGTTTACCTTACCTCTAAACAAATTTTAATTTTTACTGAGTTGATATTGTTGACATATTTCCTCAAGATAATTCTTACCTCTTACTGAGTCGGAAATTCTTGACATCTTACCTCAAAACAATGTTGACCTCCTTCTGAGTCGAATATTATTGACCTGTTACGATAACATAAAGTTGACCTCAGAGTTATAAATTGTTGACGTCTTACCCCGAAGCATTTTTTACATCTTACTGAGTGGAAAATTGTTGACCTCTTTCTTACCTCAAATGAAGTTGTCCTCTTACTGTGTGGGAAATTGTCCTTTGTCAAAATAATATCATCGAGCTTCCTAGGTAATGTGGCAGAATTGCCAGTAACTTTATCGTAGAGAGAGAGAGAGTTCCTAAGACAGGCGCCAGGTGCGCCGGCCAAGAGACGATAGTCGAGATGCAGTTTCGCAAGATCAGCCAGGCCGGGAGGCTGCGGGCTACAGACGGTGGTCGGTAGCGAGATGATGGTTGGTACAAGGGGGACGGGGAGGTGGGTAGATGAGGGCACACCCTGGTCGCGGCGCGGTGAAAGGTGCCCGGAGAACACACACGCCCACGCCTTGGGGTACCTCCCTCCCCCCTTCTCCCACATACAAGAACCCATTCCACTCATTCTACAAGACACACGCCTTCGCCGGCATGTCCAGAGGCAGTCGCGTGGCTCTTACCACACTATCTTCCCCTTGGCCTACGCCCCCGTGGCACACTCTAGCACAAGGGGGGGAGGGGGAGACACCCACGCGAGAACGTGCAATTTACCCTCCCCCCATCCTGACCCTTTACATACCCGCTGAAGAAATCCTGGGTTGTCGCGACCCGACGAGCGGTTTGCCAACAATCATGGTTGTGTGCATCAAGGTTTCGTGACAAGACGCACGTTTAACCGGGCGTAAATTTGTGTCGGTATGTCATATCAGATTCGTTAGTTTGCACAATAATTATAACTGGTTCAGGATAAAGTGAGCGTTAAAAATTTAACATTTGAAAAATATCACTAGCTGTTACTGCACATAATTCAAATTAAACTATAGCTGTCTTGCTGCTTGTTGGTTGGCAGCGAAAGTACACAATATAGTTCCGTATATTTTCCTATTTAAATTTAGCACTCCTGAAACAAAATCAACTGCAGTCGAATTAATTATATGTTATATAATTAATATAACTTTATTAGCAAACTGTATAGATTCATAATGACTACACGTTTTATCTTACAAGCACAAACATCAAGTGACGTGTCTAGAGAGGTCAGATATTTCCCGTCGTTACCCATTACTAGAGGCACGAGTATTTCGCGTATTAATCTGGCAACAGCGTAGACTTCTCAGACCTATACAAACACTGGCCAAAGTCAAATGTGCATTGTCTTCTAACCGTAACACGTGTTACCAGCACGACTTGTTTCCTTATTTATCACTGGCTTGCAGTCGTCAAAGACGTGTTAAAACAGGTGTTGTCTAATCACAGAAGGAGTAGTGAAGTATATAATATTGGCATTCAACCTGACCTAGAATCAATACGCGAAATAATCGTGCCTCTACCCATTACGAGCGGAAAGATATTAAATTGGCTAAAAATAGAAATTTAGCAGGTCTTTTTTGAGTTCTCGCTTAGTCCCGAAGCACCTGTAGAACGATGTACCAGTGGCGTAGTGTAGAATGTTCCAAGGTGTGCAGCATACACAACACTGGAGTTGTCTGTGGAACAATTTGACTGGTGGATCCAAGAACGTACACTCCGCATCCAGTTGCTTACAAGAGGCAAGGTACATATTCTTCGGTAATAAACTTCTGTCTCTGGAGCTCAACAGACACGTGTTTTAAAGTATATAGTTTTTGAAGGTGATTTATCGCGGGAAAAAGTTGACTGTTTGCTAGGCTTCGATGTAATGTATTCATTGCTGCATGCCGCTTTTATTTCGTTGCTGGCGAGTCCCTATTTGACTGGGCCAGTGACAACTCTGGTGCACTACTTCTGGACGTCTGTGATTCGTCTGTAAACAACTAGACTGTGCTGCATAACCGTTGGCCAACAATACGTAGGGCCACGACTTTGTCGCTAAAAGATTTTTGCCCCACTTTGTTTCAGTGACTCTCGTGCACATCGGCAGTTCTGTTTCAAGGTTATTGGCAGCGTGTCTATGTTCAGACACGTTTTTCATTTTACTGCACCAATCAGAATAAGATTATTGAGAGTCTGTACGTCTATAATTTTCCAAGGCAAGTGAGAGTAAAATCATCCAACCACAGACGATGTAGCAGAGCTGCAGGTGTGCACATGACGCATCGAAACCAAATGTTGCAAAAATCTTTTCGCCATAAAATCGCGGCTCTAACAATACGTTATGCAGGACGATACATTGACATGCAGAATACGCTGGCAGAAAACATTCTCGTGATAAATCACCGTCTCTATGTATAGTCATTGTTAATACCATACGCCTTGGAACAATACTACGCTATGCTACTGGAGTATACGTAGGTGAATTCACAGATTAAGGACTTTTTTTTTTCGTGGGGCTGAAGCGTCTGTCAGACAGTCACCCAAATAATTGTGAATTTATTTGAATAAATTGGTTAAATTAGTTGAGAACATCATTAACGCAGAATTCCATTCTCCTTAACCATAGACAAGTATAAACATGGAATTTCTGGAATTTTCTAACGCATTTCTATTTATTGCCCTTCAAAATACGTACCAAATACATTGACTTTTTGACTTGCACAATGACCACGTGCCCTATCCTCGGTAGGTGAAGGGCCCAAATGTGACGTAACTAACACTTGCAGTTAAACAATGGAAACGTGTTTTCTCACTGATATGAACTCTATATGTGATATGATTCTAAGGAAATAGTGTAAGTAAAAATCTATTAGGCCTACATGAATTTCACTAAATAACTTGCAACAAACGTGTCCTTAACAAACAGTACGAATAATTCTGAATTAAGTAAGATTCACCATAAAAATTCACTACTAAATAATACGTTTTTATTCGTTACTATTAGGGAATTTAAATAAAGTTGTAATTATTTTCCATCTCGAAGAGAAGTTTTCCATAATTTTATTAATAACACCGTCTTAGTGCATCTTCCTATACGTACTTAAAATCTTAACACAGCGCAGTATTGTCGTTATCGGAAACAATATAAAAAAGTGAACAGTGTCTGTACTATAAAAACACATGTAAAATGTAATATTTGTCGCAGATTAATATTGTATAATTTACCTACACGTCATTTTGAATTAACATACGGTGAGAGTGGCATATTTTATTTGACTAATATTTTACGATATCCTGCTTACATTGGTTTACAAGCAGATCCTACAAGTAGTTAAATTAAGTGAGTTTTAACAGGAACCAACATTTTAAAGTGAAATTTGTAGGTAGTGTGCATAATTGTACACGAAATGTTTTAAATGGTGTTGCAGGGATTAGTGACTCAGTAGTAATCATATGCACTCCAAATATATCGCTAGTCAATGAAAAGTTGTAGGCATACTCCATTGCAGCAAATGTGTCTCACAGAAAACCAGACAATGCACACAGCGTTTATTCTCTGGTTTTCTGTGGCACATCATTTTCTTCAATGGCTAGAGCCAGTGGTTTTTGGTGAAAAGAATTCTGCAACAACTTGTTTCAATGACTTACGTGCACACCTGCAACTCAGGTTCGTGGTTATTGGCAGAATATAATAGGGCAGAGGTGTGGCTCATTTTACTGTACCAACCAGAACAATATTACCGCGACACAACACGTCCGTGATTTGCGGGTAGGACCCCGAGACACCGAAAGCTAAAACTTCCAATCACTGACCATGAAGCAGAGAAACAGGTGTTCGCATAAGACATTGAAACAAATTGTTGCATAATTATTTTCACCAAAATTCACTGGCTCTAGCAATGGCGTGTTCCAAGGCAAGCAGTAGAAGATCCGACTATACACTTTGAGCATGTAGGAGTTTGACTGGAGAACATGTTCCTCACCTCTTACGCGCTACTGGTTGTGAGTATACCTGCCTATACCAGTCAAATGGTTATACAGGCAACTGAGAATTGTGTATAGTCATTGCCGATAACCGCTTGCACTAGAACACTTCACACCTCGCCTCTGGTCTACAGACAGCCACGTTGTGTCAGACGTATATCACCCAATCCTGCATGTCACAAGAACCTACAGTGTTTACAAGGCTATGTTGGCACAACAAATTCTCGCGATATACCATCATCTCTTAATTGCATAGTGTGGGAACTATGACATCCCGACCAAGCCCGAAGAGTGTTTTCTTCTCGTAAATTGGCATAATAAGCGTAAGAGCAGTAGATTCATAAAAGAAGTATTTACGAACATACTGCAACGCATTTGAAACGCAGACGGCACCTTTAAGGTTGTTCAAGAGCGTTTAATATCAACGTTTATATTTTTACGAAATAGTATTTGTTTTGTAGTCGATACTTGGAGTACAGTTTCCTTTTACGAAGCTATTTTAGCTTGCATGGTTTTCTCATAACGGTGCGTCAAATCCAAAATTTGCGAGTAACATTGCGATGCAAATAGTGAAAACCTGTTGTCTCATCTAAACGAAATTATGCACAGTGAAATACAGTGTCATGGATTAGTTAACAAAATTTTAGAAAATCTTACAAAAGTGAACAACTGTTGTTATATAATAATAATAATAATAATAATAATAATAATAATAATAATAATAATAATAATAATAATAATAATAATAATAAATAATAATAATAACAATAATAATAGCGTTTTATCATGTAGTTCTTAGATTTTCTTAAGGTTTCAAAATATAACTTTGTTAGGTTACGTAGACCATAGCTTAGGTTAATTCTACTACAGGCTAGAAAGATCAATGTTAAAAGTTTGACACAGGGAAAATTTCCGCCTCTTGAGCGCTGGTATCGGTAATGTGTGCATACTGACAAATCACAGAACTTTCCAGAACTATGAGTTACATAAAGTTGTTAATTTAAAACGCAAAATAGGTATATTTTCACTTAAAATTTTGAGTTAAATTACTTCCGTCATTTCCAAGCCTATTTAAATGTAAAATTTTACTACAGTTTCGTATTTTTCTGGTCCCTTACCGATAGCAGAGAAACTAGAGGCAAAAAATTTTCCCGTGCCGAACTCTTCCATAAGAAAACACATTTTCCTCTTAACACTTAGGAGAATCAACCTTAACCATGGCATTTTATTTCACTGTGAATTATTTCATTTTGAGTTAAGTCATTTGGTTCTCGCCTTTTGTATGGCAGCGTAACGTTCAAATTTTTACTTCGCCGCACCATTGTGAGAAAACTATGTGAGCTTAAATTGTTCGATAAGAGCAAACTTTAACCCACAAGTGCAATCTACACAGCAACCACTACATCTTGATAATTTAAAATTATCGTTTTACACCGTTTGGACAGTCTTATCAGCCAAGCTCGAGGCTGACTCGGGCCGACGATGACGTAAGGGTTTCAGCCTGCACCGGTCCATTATGAGAGCCCCGTGGCGCCATTTTCCTATTTCAAATAACCGCCCCTTCTCTCTCCCACACGGGTATTGAGGGGGGGGGGGCAGCACGTGATCACGCCTCTTTCCGCCAAAAGAGAGAGCTCGATTGTAATCACCGCAGCTGTGATCCGTCGAAATTCTCGTCACGTCTCGTGAAAAACACTTCAAGCCGCGTCTTACACGGTTAACTTTTTTTCTGTACCTGGCAAAGATCACATTTCGTAAACGTACAGTGGTTTCTCACTTTAGCCTACTTTTGGAAAAAAAATTGGAAAAACAATTTTGCCTCTAAATTATAGGTTGAATGGAAAAATTTCGGTTGAGTATTTGCTTGTAAGAAATTAAGGAAATTGAGCACTACCTGAAAAACTTAATGCCTTTTATGTAGTCCTACAGAGAGTAAAGTGCATTCAAATCTGAAGGTTTGTTTTTCGTTTCAGTCTCAACGGTTTGAGGGGGCTTTGAAGTTCGACAAAGAAATAATTTCCAGACTTACAAATTAAAGAAGTATTTTGGACATATGCCATTGCAGCCAATGGTGTGGCACAGAAAACCAGAGAATACACAAACAAACAGGCAAGTAAACATACAAAAGGAATTTTGTTTGCAACCGGCAAACATAGGTAAACGCATACAGTTCCACAAAGAATTAGTGAGCGAGTTACAAATAAAATGGACACAAACGGGCACCCAGGCACAAAAAAACAAACCAAAGAAAAAAATAACTCATATTATTCCACAATAGGAATTTTGTCAGTAAGTTAAGCCAAAAAAAAATTACAACAACAAACAGACAAAACAAAACAACACAAACAAAAAACTGAATGTAGACGACGCAGAAAAATCACAGACACTTTGAGGAATGCAAACGAATAAAAATACCACAGTAAAAACACAGTCGAACACAATGGTCTCCTTGCGACAAAACAATTTGCGATGCAATTTGTCTCCGTCTTCAGGCACATTACTTGTCAGTCCTATACACCCACTGGCCACAAGAGATTATCTATTAGCTTATAACCGTACAAGCAGGTAGCAAGCGATAGCACTGCGCATTATTTCCTTATTTACTACTGGCTTGCAGTAGTCAAACGCGTTTCGTAACAGTTACCAGCAAGTCACAGACATGACACTGAAGTATACACATAATTGGCGTTCAACCTGACCTGGAATTTAGCTGCAAAATTTACGTACCTATAGCTAGGGACCCCTGTTTTTCGTGAAAAGAATTTTGCCTCACTGTGTTTCCGTGCCTTACGTGCACATCTGTAGTTCTGCTTCGTGGTCAGTGATTGGATATTTTAACTGTCGCGAGCCTTGGAAGTCTTCCGGCAAATCACAGACGTGTGGTGTTGCAGGGAAGTTATTGTAATTGGCTCAGTCAAATGAGATATGGCTCTTCACACAGACACGCTGCCAATAACCATGAAGCAGAATTGCAGATGTGCACGTAAGGCACTGAAACAAACTGGGGCAAAATTCTTTTCGGAAAAAAAAAAAAAAAAAACATTACAGTAACGACAGTGAAGTATACGTTGTTGACGTTAAACCTGACCTAGAATCAATACGCGAAATAATCGCACCTCTATCCATCACATCGACAGAACAGACATTAAATCAGAACACCAAATGTAGGTGGATGTCAGGTGATTCGCGAATGCGTTACCAAAGTGCGAAAAATCTATGTGAACCGTGGTGAGAGGCGACGAGTGCCATACTCCAAACACAGCCTATAAGATAAGAGACCGGAATATTCCTTGGGTTCACTGACCCGTAGGCTAGCCTGCAAGAATATATGTACACTCACGCAAACAACAGCTGTTCATTAGTTGCTCGCTGACCACGGTCGTAGAAGAACAGGTCTGGACACTCGCCTATCTACCAATGTATTTTGCTTGACCCCCTTGTTGTTTGGCTGCAGTTCGTCAAGTAACCGTGAATGTTGTGCTTTTTGGCGCTGTAAACCGGGTGGTCGGACTCTAACTCTGCCCACTTTTTTCCATTACTAACATTATAAAGTAAATAAAGATTGCTGGAGCATGATTTAAAATTGTGGGCGAAGGAAGTATGTCATAAATTTATAAAAAAATACGTTTTGATAAATCGTTTATCTTAGTGGGAGGGAAGTGGGCGGAGTTTGAGCTCGACCGCCCGGATTACAGCGCCAAAAATGAATAGCATTCTCGGTAACTTGGTGAACTTCAGCCAAACAACAACAAGGTGATCAAGTTTCCAGGCGAGTGTCCAGACCTGTTCTTCTACGACCGTGTCGCTGACACAGTGGTATGGGCCTGCGTTGTGTTAAATTTTTTTAATATTGGCTCAGCGACTTACACGAGGTGTCAAATAAGTAGAGACCTGAAGAATTCGCGTTTTCCCTTAGGCACAAGCTAAAAATACAACAAATGTAGGTTGGTATCTCTTTCGCAATTGGCCTCTGACTTATTTGCCACCTCCTGGATGACTCTGAGCTAATAATAAAATTGTAACTAATACACACATATATCACTTTAACAGCAAGCAGCTAATGAGCATCTGCTGTCTGCTTCAGTTCACAAATATTCTTGAAGACTAGCCTAGAGGTCAATGTACACTCGAATTTTTCCCGTCTCTGCAAATAAGTCAAGAACTAATATTTTGAAAGTGACTGCATTTTACAAAATAAATTTTTTTTTCTCCGATGAAATAATTGTACGATTTGAAATCGCAATAGATTATAATGCATCAATATTTCTCGTAAGTCACTTACAATATTATACACTGCAAATGGGGCTTCGTTAAAGGCGACGCAAGAGATGTTATTGTTAGAGCCCACGATTTTTGGTGAAAATAATTCTGCAACAATTTGTCTCAAAGCCTTATGTGCACATATGCAGCTCTGCTTCGTGGCCAGTGATTGGCTGTTTTAAATTTTCAGAGTCTAGGGTTCTACCCGCAAATCACAGACGTGTGGTGTCGCAGTAACCTTGTTCCTGTTGGTACAGTCAAATGGGCCACGTCTGTGCAATTGTACATTTTGCCAATAATCAAGAAGCCGACCTGCAGATTTGCACATAAGGCATTGAAACAAACTGTTGCAGAATTCTTTTCACCAAAAATCATGGGCTCTAGTTATTGTGGACAAAATCAAACCACGAGTCACATGCTTCAATATTCTGTGTGTCCAACACTTTGTACAGAAGACTATCCCATGCAAAGCACCCCCCGTCCCCAACCTGCGAGTGTGATCATTGCTTACAATTGGGCACGCCTAATATGAAAGAAGTTACGTATAATTAGTTTCAAATATTACCTTTGTTCATCATATTTGTAAATTGATTGTGTATTTGGATGTTTCAAATTGATAGTAAATATAATAATTCCACTGGAAATTAAATGACCGGTTTTGTGAGAGGTTTCTCAGTGACAGCTACTCTTTACAATACTTAGTATTATTTATGTATTGCATGCTCCATGCGTTTTTAGTTTTAAATATTTCAGTATTTTATAGGAGAAATTATTTAATACTTTTTAGACAGATTTTAAAAATGTTGCACATTAGAAGTTTCATTTTTTTGCTAAAACAATTATGTTCTGCTTTTCAGACTTTCGTGTGTGAAATTTTACAAACGATTTAAAAATATATATGTACCGAATAGACAAGAAAACAGACAGACAAAAAAGCAAGTTATTATTGCATTCTAATCCAGTCGTGTGCTGAGCTTAAAGTTTAAAGTCTGTAGATCACCGGGAAGTTAGTTTAAAATCGATTGCAAAATTTGTACCGAGCAGACAAACAAGATAACGGGTTAGTAAAAGCTTTGTCGAATTGTTACAGTGGCACTGTGTCTAGACTTCGGATAGTGGGTATTCAAACTGTCAGTACATTCATGAAGTGAAACGGAACAACTTTCTAATAGCTTAATGCCATGGGTCCTAATTTAAGTTATTTTAGTAAGTTTTATTTTTTAAAATTTGAAAGGGAGCAGATATTGCAAAACTGTTAATGCTCGACAAACCTAAGTGTAGCCCCGGGTAGGGGATGTAAGAGCGCTAGTGTTTCGAGATTGCCGTGTGAAGGCAGTGGAGGGGAATGTCTTGGAGCCCTCCCTCCGTGTATACTCAATTCATATTGTAAGCGACCATCTGTAGTAGGTCTAATAGGCCCGTGTAACCCATGAAATAACGGTTGGACAACAACTACATGCTGGTTGTCACTTTTCTGGCTGACGAGACTGTACGAAGTGCTTGTCGCGACGGCCACACTACTTGTTCGCTATTGGTTGGGAGGATGTAATGGGGTAAAGGAGAGTAGGAGGGTGAGGTATGTCAGAGAGGGGGACGGCTGAAGTTCACATATTTTCTGAGGACACACTTAGTTTTCTCGAGCAGTACATATAAATGTTTAGAATCGTTTGTACTAGGTAGTAAAATTTTTTTTAAACCATACGTTTTTAAAATTTGGACTAGTTATTGAATTTAAGAAAATTAAATCATGTCGATAATTAGCCAAAATTATAAACAATTTTGTTTAAATAAAGTTACATAGTACAAACAAATTTGCAACATTTCTACGTAGCAGTTTTGTGATACATGTTCCCTTTCATGATTGAACAATTTAGACTCGCAAAAAAGGCATAAATATGAACCCGTGGTTTTAAAGTTTTCACACATCTTCTTGCTTTCCATTTATATTCCAGGGGGGAAATCCTTCCAGTGACAATCTTTTAAAAACAGGTTTTTAAAATGTGTTGTCATCTGGGTTCCGTACCAAATAAGGGCTCTAACATCATAATGACCATGTCGCGTTTAACTCAATATAAAGTGAAAATTGGTTTTCACTAGAAAATATACCAACATAAGAATGACATCGGCCGGAATGTTTATATGACAGCGGTGTCTTGCCACGCAGCATGGTATAACGAAATTTTTTTTTGTAGTCCGCAACTACTGGTCATGGCATCATTGAGTTGAGCTGTGCGCCAATTTCCCCGCGCGGCATTTACCTTGGTATTTATAGCTGCCGGCAGCTCCAAATAAAGTCACGAGTGATTTAATGATGGAAAACAAGTTCTCTATGATAGGGCTCCCCCAGGCACGGAGGGCATATTAAAATACTCTAATGACACCAGCTTCCCCCTTTTTTTTTTTTTTTTTTTTTTTTTTTTTTTCAGCGGAGCGCACCTCAATTATGAGATACATCGTTTGCTTGTCTACTTAAATCAACGAGCATTTATTCTTCCTGTGGAAGTGCCCCGGAGTTTTTGCGAGAAATGCGGCACGGCTTAGCTATAACGGTTGACTGCCCTAAGTAATTATTTAATATGTTAAAGACAGTTCTCTAAATTAATCTTTTGATAACTCTCTCGCGTCTGTTTATATTTTTTAAACCCTTGCTTGAGCCTCTGTTAACCTTTTTGATATTTTAATCGCAGTGCATAAATATGAATTATTAATTCTGTGTGTTTATATAAAATTGCACACTGTGTTTAAATGTGAAATACAAAAATACTATTTAAATAATAAATAAACTGAAATATATGTAGTGGTGCACGAGATATTCACTGCTTTACACGTTGCATATGATGTATTTAATTATGTATTGATATATTGACAGAATGTTTATTACATATTTTAAGACTACGTTTGTAGTACAGTAGGGTGTGTAAGACAGTTCATTTTATTGTGTATCAGTACATGACATTTATTAATGTATATTTATGTAGGTACACAAAATATTTCTTATTAATTGTCGGCGTTATCGGCGAGAATACTCCACGGCAGTTGAGCGACTTGCGCCTAGAGGCTAGGGACAGACGTGATGTGACATCCATGCTGTCTCGTCCTTAACTCTTCCTCACTTCCAAGGGCCGTAATCTATAAACGGCTTTTGGTTGTCATCCAATCACCGAAAGTCTGATCCGGCCTAAACACACACTATAAACCTCGTTCGTTTGTTGGTTGACTGCCTGGAAGTGAAGAGACATCCACTGTCAGGTGAATGTGGTCAGACGGTGATTCGAAAGTCGGTTCAGCTGTTTTCATTGTCTTTATAACAACGGCGGCGGATCTTCTCTGGAATAACCTGTCAAACGATACTTGTTACACAAGAAATTGCAACATTTTAAAAAGATATTCTTGATTGGAACGAGTTAAAAAATTACGAATTTGAAAGTTTTCAATTAACAGACGATACTGTTAATTTTACCAGATCCGTTTAAATTGTAGGCAATATTCCATGGAGGGGTTGCTACAAGGTGGGACTTTTCACAAACCAAAATTGTTACTGCATGCATACATATTTGCAATGTTTGTACCTTTGTTTCAAAAATGAGAGAATTTTGCGGAGATATAATAACATCACTGTGCGAAAATAACGGTAAACACTTTTCATGCAAACACAATATTATGCTCGCTCTTAGAGTAAATATAGGGTAGAGGGAGTATCATCTATACAGTTGCGTACGAAATTGTGTGTTCAACATGTGTCACGTGACTTTAGTAAAATATTCGCGGGAGATTTGAAATAAAATTGAAAGCCAAGATAATAATTGCTTAGTAATCACAACTATGTTGGGTTATTTTGGTCCCTTATGAATATATGAACTAAGGAGAACACACTACCATATTATCGCATAGTATAATTGCGTAGAAATTTCAGAACGACAAATGTAAACAATGGTTGCCACGTTACTGTTTTCCTTAACCCAGCTGTTTTTAGTAAAATGTAAATATTAGCTACATACTTATAGAGGGGGAGCAAATGGTTTTCCGTGGGAATTTTGTGGTACAATATTGGGAGATGGTTTTTCTGACAGGTATTAACACAAGGAAAACGAATATGGATGTTGCCAGGCCCAAAAATTGTGCAGAGCGGCGTGGGAGAGGATTCAAAATGGCCGAAAATGAGTTTCACCAAAACAGCAATATCTTCATAATTTATAGGGTTACA
>PNEQ01094019.1:0-94270 GCA_003012365.1 Medauroidea extradentata | reverse complement strand
TCCAGTGAGTGAGCATTTGAACATTTGACGATGTAGCGCAGGAGTCCGTGAGCGTTTTTACGCATGTCCGCTATTGGTTCGGAGTCCGCAAGGTCACGTTTAATAAACAATGACCCGATCGAAATAGTTTCCAACATGTACATGACTTAGAAATCCAACCTCTCCTCAGTTGAATCCGCGAAATTTCCGGGGCTCTAATGATTGTGTGATATACGTCTAATACAACGTAGCTGCCTGCAGACCAATAACAAGCATCAGATATTAAGAGAGCGGGATTATTATTGGTTCAGTCTAATAGGGTAACAGCTCCTCGTACAAGCGAAAGCCAGTCATCTTCAGGTAAGCTGAACGCGTTTTAAACCCAAGAAACAGTCAAGTTTCCTCGCAATAAATAATCGCCTTTGAGAATAATTACTAGGAGCCGGAATATTTCGCGGATTCAATGTCCCGCATGCTAGAATCCACTGTACTATGCATATTCAAGCCCCGGCTATTCGTTCATTGTCTATTGTTTCTCTGAGTAGCAACTAGTTGACTAATGGTCGAGGCTCGAGTATGTACAGGACAATGCATTCTAACATGCAGGTCATTGAATCCTTGACATTTGCCGGCCACTAATAATTACTCACACATTACTAGAGGCACGAGTATTTCGCGTGTTGGTTCAACACCAGGTTGGAGACCAAGAACCTATATATAAATGTAACTTTGTGATAAGACGACAGCTGTTTTAACACACCTTCGGAGATTGCAAGCCAGTAGTAAATAATAAAATAAGTCGTGGGACTACCCACTTGTACGTTTACAAGCCAATGTATACTCGACTTTGACCTGTGTGTATAGGACTGAGACGTCTAGGCTGTTGCCAGATTAATACGCGAAATACTCGTGCCTCTAACTATTACACGTACATACTGATACTTGTGCACGCTCAAGCACAAATTGGAGCAAACTATGAATAATTATTAATTAGAGATGGTGGTGTATCGCAAAAATAAGTTGTGCCGACATGCCTTTGAAAATAATATAGTTAATTGCAACAAATATGATTGGGTGACACAACGTAGCTGTCTGCAGACCCAATAACAGGTATCAAATTTTACAACAGCGGGATTCTTATTGGCTCAGTCAAATACGATAATAGATCCATGTACAAGTGAAAGCCAGTAATCTTCTGGTTAACTGAACGTACTTAGATACCCAATAAGCAGTCAGGTTTTCCCGCGGTAAACCACCATCTCTATTAATAATGTAAGAAGATAAGGGAATTATTTAATACCCGCGGTACTTCCTGTCATAGATTACAATGCAAAGTCGCTAGAAGCAGGAAGAGCTGTGCATTGTTTAATGTGACCAGCACAACACTTAGTCTGACTAGCTGCGTTAGGCGATTACGAACACGTACTAGCAATGTAGAGACACTGGTAAATCGCGGGAAAAGTTGATTGTTTGCTAGGCTCCAACATACTATGTATAACACTGAAGGTTTTGCACTTATATTGGCTATCGTTTATATGAAGTACCGTGTCCTTCTTCAACAGACCCAATTAGAACTGAACAGTTTTAACACAGAACGTTTGTTATTTGCCATAAAACTGTTCACACGTGTCGCGATTGAGATACTACAGTTTATTGGAGACTATGTTAAATATTTTCGCGATTTTCCAGTGTCTCTAGCAATTATCTATTCGACACTATTGATCACGTCATCAGATTATTCAATTGGTAAATGTTTAATGTTTATTTTAGTGTACGAAAACTCCAAGACTTGTATGTTGACGGCCTATTTGAATAGTGTGGCGAAATCTACAGAAGCGTTATATTTCAGTCGGCGTAGATAGTGACAGGGAAGTTTCACGTATTCAGTGGTCCGCAGGCTAGAATCCATATAACTATGCATACTCAAGCCCTTTTTTATTTCGTTCATTGTCTGCTGTTCCACTGAGTAGCAGCCAGTGGACAAACGGTCGGGGCTCGAGTATGTGCATAGGACATTTGATTCTAACATGCAGGTCATTGAATGCGTGAAATTTTCCTGTCCGTAGTCATACACCATGTGCTGATAATACAAAATATAATCTGGGACCTGAATTCCGAGCCATGCTAACTCTCCAAAATTTAAGAATTAGCAAAAAATTATAATTTGTTTTTCTGTATGCATTTATTTCTATCTGAAATATGATACTATCCGGATCGAAAATATTGTATTTTTAGTTACCAACATATTTAAGATAGAAATAAGTGCACATGAAAAAGATATAACTTTTTATTACTTTTTCACACATGATTTCGAATTCAGTTTTTCAATTTTTTGTGGTACAATATATTATATATGGCATTACAATTGCGTACTAGTTATCTATACTGCGCAAACATGCTAGAGTAAAACGCCGCAAATATATTTTATTTTGTGTACACACGCTGGGGTCTATGTTTGTTTAGTTTTAACCCGCTCTTGGGTGTATATATCTTCTGCTAGGAAGCAGGGTAGACCAGAGTAACTCCGACGAAGAAATAGAGTAGAATATTTAGAGATTCTGGACATAGCTAGACTGTACTCGCACGATGTTTTGTAGTGGCTCTGCAGTAACTTGAAATGTATCGAGTAGGAGGAGTAATGTTCTGTAGAGAAGCGATATATGCGTGCAGTAGACTAGAGGAAGCAGGCGGGAGAGACGCAAAGTTGCGTAACTTGCCTGGGGCAGTACGCAGGGTCGTTCCCCTCTGAGTGGTGAGATGGTCCAGTCAACTATCGCTAGTCCTCATCTGCCCGCCTCGCGAACCACGCACATTACTCCGTAATGTACCATCCTCGTCCTCTGCTCCCTACACACAACACTCTCTTCTTAAACCTAGCCGTCAGTCGTCATATTAGATTATTTCACTTTGCGCTTATTAATCATCTGAGGAGGAAATTTTGAAATTGGCGATCAGAGCGTTAATTCTTCTACTGGTGGTTCGGGATGAAGTGAGCATCCACGAAATCCCTGCTACAGTTCTATTTCAACCAACTCGTATCTTTCCGCACGTAACGGCTAACTACGGGAAATGTCTAACCTCTCTGGACACAGCACTTTATGTTTGCGCGCGTGAGATTAATTTTGCAGTCGTTATAAGTCGATACAGACGTACATTATGTCTCTCTCGGTTGATTTTGTTTCTGTATTGTTGTGTTTAAATAGGAAAATACACGGAACTATATTACGTAACTTCGCTGCCAACCATACAAGCAGTATGTCAACTATAGTTAATGTTTAATTATATGTAGTAACGGCTAGTGATATTTTTCAAAGGTTACATTTTTAATGCTCACTTTATCCCGAACGACCTATACTACAGTACAAGCTTCGCAGTTAAACTTTCAGGGCCGTATTCAGAAACTATTTTAGTCATGGTTTACATAATATTGATGGGTTAAATCACCATATTCATTCACTACGTGCGATTTTGCCCATTTAGAAAACGCCGCTAAAGGAAACTACTTTAGTACGAGTTTAACTAAGTATGGTTTAAGGTAGACTAGGTAAATGGCTGGATTACGGCGTGATTAACTTAAACATTTTCCAGGTTTGAAGCATATATGGTGGCGTGATATTTGAACGTGCTGTACATTATTTGGTTAATGTCACAGCTATGACTGCAGATTTTGAAGGTGTAGTTTTTATTCATAAACGGGAGTACCATTCGTATTTAATAAAAGTCATTCTTGTTTTGCGTAAAGAAATATTTTTAATAATTAAATCGCAGGTATTATAATTACATCGCGATAACGTTTAGTTTGTCACAGAAGAATTTAGTTTAACTTTACATTTCGAAAAACGTAGCACAAAACATCAAAGAATGATGTTTTCTCAAGTTATAGATTGCAGTTAATTGTGTTTACAAAACAGCGCTAGAAAACATTCTTGAGAATAGAATCATATATTCCTTTTTACTATGTGTTTCACCATCCACGTGTGTGTTTTATTATGCCGACGTATTCCGAAGTTGTTTTCATTTATATTTAGTTTGTATTTCCTCTTACGAATTCTTCGATAATACATGCCGTAATTGTCGCAACTAAATACTATCCCATGCGGCAACAACTCACATCCAACATAACCAAAGTAATACGACAGCACATTCTGCACACGATGGAAAAGAATATGATGCCTGACAAATTGACATGGCAGTGGGCAGTTGTTCGATGTTGCCAAACCTTTCACAAGGCTGAAACTGTGACTAGATAGTCACTGCTAAACATGTCTAAAGTAACAAGAAATGTGCATCTGAATACTGTGATTTAGTAGCTCCTAGTCAGGGGTTCAGTCGTGATCTAGTTAGTCTATGTTTAGACTTGGTTTAACGAAGAGTTTCTGAATACCGCCCTCGATGTAGGCTATATTTAGGCTGCGATTAGTCCAGAAAATTATGAACAGTAAAGAAATGGTTTGACTGACTATAACCTAATTAACCGTTACAAGGCTCAACTGCGATGATTGTACCGTAGCGCAAGTTAAATAGCATTTACCTTTTGTTCGCCAATTTCATTTTTTCCTCTCCTCAGAATTACAAGATAGCGAATAATAATATAATCTGACACGTAGACTGACGTGTAGCGTTAATTTCTTCCTTACAATGTTCTCCTGCCTCACAGCCGCCTACCACGAGCTTAAGAAATGTTGCAGTGTGTTCGTAGACAGTTTGTATTGCGGAAATATTCTACATGTTCCCACCATGCCAACATACGAAAGTAAATACACTTAGAACAAGGGCGGAATAATACTGTTAAGATACCATGCTTAGGGACACTGATTTGTCGCGGGAGAATATTACTGTTTCCTACGCATCAATCTAATATGTCTATATTTGACGTATTCTGCCGCTACTGACGTTTCCTCATCTGACAGGGCTAATTATAACATTCTGGTGTACAGCTACTGTATATATGTGATTCGTCCTATAAAGAACTACATAGCAATTCTCTAACCATAAAAATGTGCAGACCGCTTCACTGTTTTGCAAAATACGGCGGCACGAAAGATTCACTGTTAGTAACCATGTTCATTAAAAACACTGTTTCTAAGCCATCCAACATAGCTAAACACTGCATTTTCAGTCTAACCTACTTCAAAATGTACTTAATAACCGGATGTATGTCAAAACACAGTTATAGGTCGTTCGTAATAAAGTGAGCACTAAAATTTTGACTTTTGAAGAATATCACTAGCCGTTATTCCGTAACAATTCAACATTACCGATAGTCCCTTTACTGCTTGTATGGTTGCCAGTGAAATTACGCAATATTGTTCCGGGTATTTTCCTATTTAAATACAACAAAACTGAAACAAAATTAACTGAAAGCGACTTAATTATATTTAATATTATTAATAAACTTGTCTTATCAAACTATATAGGTACATACTGACTGCACAATTTATCTTAGATGCACAAACGTCAGGTTAAGTGTCCAGAGAGGTTAGACGTTTTCCATCGTTAGCCGTTTCACGTGGAAAGATACGAATTGGCAGAAAATATAACTTTTGCAGGGCTATTTTGAGTGGTCACTTGTCCCGAACAGCCTATAGTACCGATTACTGAACTTTGCTGCTGACGTCACATCAACAAAGTTATACAGGGTGTCCAGAAACAAGCTAATAATAAACTCACCACGCGAATCATTCGCTAAAATGGCGAAGAAAATTTTAGGGGCTAAATGTTGTACGATGACATTTTACGTGCACAATGTGACAACATAGCAATGTAGTTAGTCTCTTACTGCGCTCTATACATATATTACTTATCTTACTTCTGTTCAGGGGCGTCATTTCAGGTTTTTCTTGGGGGGGGGGCAAGATATTTTTTCGGCAACAGTGACCTTGTTGCATCTTTTTTATTAATTAAGCATGTATAAATTAGAAACCTTAATAGTAAAACTACGGTTATATGTTCATACGTTAGCATTATTTCAATAACAAAGTACACCAAAAGAAATTTTATACACTAATACTTCTAAATCCAGGGGGGCGTTTGCCACCCCTAAATGACGTCCCTGCTTCTACTGTTCTGACTTGCATATTATGGCTGGAGGTTAAAATCCCAAGCAGTCCAAACATGATTTACCATTTTCTTGACCTAACATACATAAAATAATACCTGAACGTAGAGCGTAAGATTGGACTTTCTCCGTGCAGTGTTGCCACATTGTGCACGTAAAATGTCGCCCTACAACATTTTGCCATTTATATTTTCGTTTGTAATTTAGCCCAGTATTCGCGTGGTGTGATTGTTATGTATTTGTATCTGTATATCATGTATGGTCACCGCCTGAAGTCCCATAGTAAAAATTTTATCGGCGCGAATCTTGCAAGCTAGTTCAGCGCTTGACTCGCTGTGGCGATGCGGTATTTGATGCACGCTTTAATGTTGCCCTTATAGCTCCGTAACTCTTAACTCTCTAACGCGCAGATAGGCGGTGCCCTTCGGTGTGTCATTGCCCTCGAGGTTAACACTATGCACCGGCCGCAATTCTTATAGATGTGCAACTTTGTTAGACATACCAGTTATGTGGTACACACACCACTTTCTTGGTAAGGTTACCAACTGTCGGGGTCCTGCTATAATTATCTCGAAGAAAGAAATGTCATTGCACTTGACGAATGTGGGACCTGGCGTGATGTTCCATGTTTTCGTTGTAGGTATAACATTTTGACGTGTATGTAAAACTATAAATAATTAGCTAACACCTCTGCCGCTGTGCAAAGAACCCGAATACCACTTCCACAGTTGCGAAGTGTGGATGTGTTCGAATGGAAGCGGTGGTTAGCAGTGACTATAAGCAACTCCTTTGTGGAACATTAGACTTGCATAGGTCAGTATATAGACATTAACAGGCACAATGCAAGGAACTAGCTGTCCAGTAACACGACCTCGGTAGTCTAATAGGTAAATATTCATATTGGCTGAGTCCTGCAGGCTTCGTGCCATCGGATCTGCATAGTACGGCTTCCCTTTGTCACTACACTTACCTTATGATAAATCCGGTTTATTGTACTGTAACCGGCAGACGTCTGTGCGTGTCTGACCACGGTGTTATTGGGGGGGGGGGCGGTTTCACAAACATTAGCTGTTACTCGAACCCGACTGCCGAATGTCTTTAGGTCTGCACATATTTTGCCTGGCCGTTCTGTTATCAGTTTACTTCAGACCTGTCCGTGCCGAGCTACAGCCTTGAAAGTAGGCGGGGACTCGCATGCACAGCCGTGTGCCGGTTATAATATCTATATTGTAGCGCAAAACTCGGTGGAACTTTATTGGATTTTCTAGTAGTTTCCTCCCAACTGGGTTAGATTCCAGGTTGTGTAGCAACTGATCTTTAATAATGATAAACGTGATAAACTTTACAGTTGGTCAGTGAGTTTTCTCGGGGTTCTACAATTTTTCTGCCCCTGCGTTACGCTGCTGATATATACTAGCCTAATATCGCCAACACAAGCGTTTGAAACCTTGCTGTTTAGTTCTGGCCAAAATTCATCCATTCCACCATGGCTATGGAGACTGATTCATCACGGAAAATGTCGACTGTTTAGCATGCTCCAGTGTAACATGCCAACATCTGAAGTTCTTCTTTTGCTATTGACCTGTCACCATCTGACTAGGCCAATGATAACTCTGGAGCACATCAAGAATATTTCGTGCCACCATATTTTGCAAAACAGTGTAGTGGCCAGCGCTTCGTATGATCGAATGATTGTTGTGCAGTTGTTTAAAAATGAAACCAGAGTTATCATTGGTCCGGTCAGATGGAGACACGCCAATAACAAAAGAATGACGTCAGATATGGACATGATATCGTCAATGAAACAGCAATATGTCCCAACGCTCGTTTTAACTAAAGTTAACTTTCCGCTATATTAAGGCATAATGGCTATTTTTATACTTTCAATAAAAATGTAATTTCCCCCAAGGACTAATCTGAGTTGATTTTGGTGTATATCAGAATGTTTTTTTTCCTATAATGTCTATAAAAAAATTTTTCAGAGAATTTCCAGTATTGCGAGATACGACATAATGCAGTTTCATGAACGATATATTAAAGCCTAGCAAACAGTAATTTTTTCCCGCGATAAACCAGTTTCCCTACTTATAAGCATAGTTTCAAGTGTGTTTTCTTGCAATATACATGATGCCCAGAAGCAGCGCACGCAGATCCTTTGTAAATAGGAAACAAAAAGGTTAGTGGTTAAGATCAATTCCAATCGATCATCGACTGAGTAGTTGAGGACAAAAACCATGCAACTGATACTTCAGTAAATTAAAAGTTAAGCGTAATTCTCTCTTGTAGAAAAATATCCACTTTCGTACGTAAAATTCAGGTATGTACTACAAGGTACATTTTACACCGTTTATATTTGGAATTCTCAACAGCATGGTATATTGCAACAGCTATTAACTCAACATATGCACAGTGTCTCTTACTTGGTTTTGGTACTGAACCCCACACAGTTGTGTCACTGTGCATTCATTGTTGTGCCAATACGCATAGAGCAAAAAATTTTGAGACTATTTCACGTTTTGAATCTTCCACTGCTCTCTAATCAATACTAGTCAACCTCACTACCAAACCAGAGTAAATAATTCTCTCAGAAGCGACATAGTGAAGGTCTTCAATTGTTGTATTGTACAAGGTCTCGGAGTGTACTGGGATACAAATAAAACTATTGTATGTAGGTAATTAGCTTATAAAACACTTATTGTGATAGAGACACTATAATTACGATGTATTTTTAGTTAAATACCATTTAGAAATGAAAAACGTGACTGTTCGAGGTTTAACCTCAGAGAATAACTAACTCTATGAGAAGCGGCATAAGGGAGTTTTTTAGTCGTTGACACTCTACCAGCTCTCCAGGGAGAACTTGCTCGTAAACAAAGCCTTTTAGATCGAAGGTACTGGTTCACTCAACAGCTTATATTTCAATAAATACTGTAACTTGTTTGTATCTCAGTTATGTCATCTTGACTACTTTTAAAAAGTCTCGTGAACACTCCGTTTATGAAAGTAGGGTCCAATGGTGGTGTTATGAGTGTAAGCACGTGAAAATGGTCGAAATTGTTCAACTGTCTTCTACAAACATCCTCAAGAGAACATATCCCATTGAAATATGGCTAGCAAACAGACAGAAATACAGTATTATCTTTTTATATTCTGTTAAATATATAATACCTTTGGCATTTCGTAACTCTACATACATTAGGCCTAATTTTTTTCTGTCTGCCGACGCAAATGATGATATTAACGCAGCATGTGTGCTGGAACCTCTTGGTCGAGAGATACAATAATACAATGCTAGTGCTGCTATATCTTCTTAATATAGTACACTTATTATGATTATTTATTCGTGTCAGAAATGCCATCTTGTACATATACAAACATACAAATGTTAGATGCAATGTGAAGACTGCATCATTGTAATTGTAGAAGAAAACCAGATGTACAGGTGTGATGTAGTATTAGTGATGTATGTCCAGTGGCGTGGGTGTGTTGCAAAGTAAGCTGTGTTTTCTGACATCTGTACAAATACATGAGCTGATATCGGGAGCGGCGAGGCACGAGTGTGATGCAGCTTCTAATAGACCACTATCGGATTCGTACAAATGTCGCAAAATACAGCTTTTTTTTGCAACACACCCACGCCGCTGTGTATGTCCAACTACTAGATGTTCATATGTCCAGTAACGGGCGACGTCGATAGCACTAGGTGTATCTGCAACAAGGTCTTCCATAGTGATTGTTGCACACAAAATGCACTGACAAAGTTGTTGGATTGTCTCTTGTTCTCCACCATCACAAAGGCATGTGTCATTTGAAATGCCTCACTTCTGCAGATTTAGTCTTGTTTTGCCAACTCCAGTTCGGAGTCTGCTTCCAAATAATCCAGTTATTTTTGTGACATTTTGGGAGACATTCATTTTGGCTTCATCCAATTGGAAATTTGATGTTTATTCTTTCCAGAATTTGACTCTTGTGGTTTTAGGTGTCCGTGAAGGTTGATGGATGTACGCATTAAGTTTTTCCTGTATTTGAGGCTTGATGCAACTGGAAGGTATCAAAAGAGAGGATGTGCTATAGATGTATAGTATATGCTTGGTGCCATTCTTTATTTGCTGCCACCTCCTGGAGCATTGCCGCTAATTATCGGCTCTTGTTAACGAGCGTGGGTTTTAAATAGCCAGTGTTGAACCTACAACTTTCGTAAAGAGTAATGTCAACCTGCTTCGGAGCGTTAAGTAATATAGGGAAGCGGCGATTGGCAATTACTATCCACAATTCTCAGTTGCCTGTGCAACTATTAGACTGGTATACGCAGGTACGTTCCACAGCCAGTAGCATATAAGCGACAAGAAACTAATCCTCCAGCATTAACACCTCGAGTACTGCAACACAACTACAATGTGCTCCAAAGTGTTTAGTCAAATCTCATACCACTCACATTGGAACACGACCACGCCTCGCCCCTGCTAGTTATATTCTATTGACAAGGATAATAGAGACGAATTTTAAATCAGAATAGGAACAAATATGATACGTAATTATTTGAAACACAATTTAAGTATTTAGTTATTAAAACACGCTGCTAAAGCTGACCACATATGGATTAAACATACCTCACTTCGTGACTTCGAACTTCAGAACAATAAAGATGTAAAAACATTTTAACTGAGCGTATCTCGTCTTCTGGGTTGGGACCACGTCCGTCATACGGGTTTCTTCCGACGTTTCGGCAATACATATCGTTGCCATCATAAGTGTTGCACTGGCATATATGTACTATATGTGTCGGCCAATCGCAACCCAGCTGTGCTGTGATTGGCTGAGCATATACACGTCCAGTATTGCCGGAATGTCGGGAGGAACATAACAATGGTCATAACCTGAACCCAGAAGCCGAGATACATACGACTCCGGCAACGAAAGCCTACGATCAAGATCTTCATTGTGATCCTATATTTACAGATGATGGTTTATCGCGGAAAAACTTGACTGTTTGCTAGATTTCAATACACGTTCAGTTAACCAGAAGATTACTGGCTTTCACTTGTATTTGCAGCTGTTACCCTATTTGACTGAGCCAATGAGAATCCCGAGATTGTCATATTTGATGCCTGTTATTAGTCTGCAGACAGCTACGTTGTGTCAGACGTATATTACCGAGTCATATATGTTACATGAAACTACAGTGTTTTCAAGGGTATGTTGGCACAAAACATTTTCGCGATGTGCCATCATCTCTACCTATATTTGATACATTGGTCACTTATTGCCAAAACTGTACATGCCTGCTCTCTGCTGGTAACCTAGTGAACTCCATGTATAGATTCTTCCCAGTTACTCGTACCCTCTGACCAATAAACGTACAGCCATGAAAGACTCAGCTGCCAATAAGCGACGCATCCCGCTGGCCCGCAAGGAGGATGTCCTTGTGACACGCCTCAGAATCGGACACACTCTCGTTACACACAGACATTTGCTGTGCGGTGAACCCCCTCCTGTTTGTGATGTCTGTGACACTCCTCCTGAGTGTTCGTCACATCCTGTTGGAGTGTCACAGATATCGTCGTACTTGTAACATTGTCGACGATCTTAGAAGAATTTATGTGAGCACAGTTCGTCGGTGAGCGACTTACTATCCTTTACGTGTGTTGGGACTTTCTAACAAGTTGTGATTTGTTCTGTTTCTGTGTTGCTGTCAGTTTGATTCTTGTGTTGTTATACTTATGTGTGTAAGCGTTTATACAGTTTTCTTTTAACGTGTTGTGTGCATATATATACGTATGTATACTGACACAGTCTTATTTAATTCTTTTGAAGTATTCCTTCCTTCTGTTCTTCATGTATTTATTTCCAAGGAAGGCTTAAGGGATACTTTGATTTTATTGTAACCAACATTTGGGTGCTGATGACCTAGATGTCGAGCGTCCCACAATACCACTCATTCATTCAATCATTCATTCATTCATCCATCCATTCATTCATTTTTCCCTACACGTATTTTATATATTTATTTATGAACAGGAGTTAGAAAACTAGCTTCTACTCAAATGGATCGCGAAACTTTCTCGTAATTACAGAGTAAAATGCATGTACTTTTAATACAAACAACCTTGTAAGCGAATGTAAAAACATCGATCAGCCAGGCTCTACAATACAAATTTTTAGTGGAAAAATATTTTAAAATCCTTATTGAAATGAATGTAATAAAAGTTTGCGGCCAAGAATTGGCCATATTTTCAGTAAAACTTATATTGTTATTTTTCTTTACTGATATGTTTCTTTCTGTGCCGTTGTCAAATACGTTATTTTCTAATGTGGTCAGCTTATTCGTCAATACAATGATTATGTAATTTTGAGTGTATGCATTGTTATTGTTATTTATAATGGAAACAATATAATTCTTATAATATACCATTATTGGTAAAGATGAAGTTGGTGTTTTTTAGGTTATACTGCAACTTCAAATGTTAGGATACGTTTGTATCGAAAATTAAAAAAAACTGACTTTTTCTTAATGAAACTTCAGATGTAAATATCTCAGAACAATATTTTAAGTTGTACCACAGTTAATATGGAGGTGCGATATTTCTTGTACAGTTGTAACTTGTTTTTCTGAAGTAGGTGTGTGGTGTGTACGTGATGTCGGTGGCTGGCCAGCTATAGAGAGCTGGAGGCAGGCAAGTGTCTGCTCTCTGCACAAACCACGTGGTCGGTCATAAAGGCGATAAGGGTGGCCAGCCAGTAAGAATAGACTAGGAACGTGGCCGTCCAGTCGGCACTCGCCGCCTTGCGAAACACATCCCGGCCTTATCGCCACGCCTTCCTTACTGCGCCGCCGCGCGCTGTCCAAATAATCAAGCAAGCGACCGCCGTGGGGGTATTTTTAGTACGTGGCTCGTCTTCCGGATGACGTCAGTACGGATGCTGCGGGTCTGTGTCCGGCACAGACACCTGCACACACACACACACATATCAGCGAGGAACATTACTTGAGAACTCTAGCAACACTGCATTTTCGCGAAAACATTTATGCGTCGGATGTTTGACATTGCTTTACTTCAAGGGCTAAATCTTTACTTCATGGTTATTGGTAGAGATAGGAAATTTTGCGAAAATATTTTTGCAGCACTTTGTTCCAGTGCCTTACGTGCGCACCTGCATCTCTGCTGTGTGGTCAGTGATTGGATGCCGTAACACCCAGCGTGTGGAGGTTAAACCCACAAAACACAGACGTGATGTGTGGTAGTTATCCGTGTACTGATTGGCACAGTCAAATGAATAACGACTCTGCACAAAAACACTCTGTCAATAACCTTGAAGTGTGCACGTAAGACACTGAAACAAAGTGAGGCAAAAATATTTTCACCAATAATTCCGGTCCCTAGTTATTGGCAGTGTTTCTCTGTGCAAAGGCGTCAAATGTTTTACTGAGCCAATCGGAATAATGTTACTGCGGTACAACACGTCTGTGATTTGCGAACTCAAGACTTTGGGCGTTACAAACATCCCATTACTGGCCATGAAGCAGAACTGCAGATGTGCATGTAAAAATGCATTGAAAGTAGTTGCGGACAAAATTCTGTGGCGAAAATGTAGGTAGGATCCCTAGTGAACGCTTGTCGAGCACGTCGTGCGAACGTAGGCTGCTATTGGTAGGAGATGAAAAATTTGCATTTTAATTTGTTCACGTTCTAGTTAACTGATACATTATGGAAAGCTCTGAGCCGATAATAAAGAAGTAAATGTTTGTCGAATCAAATGGTATGACTGTACCAGCGAGTAACCAATATGTAGCAGTTGTGTGCTTTATTGAAGATGTATTTTTGGAAGCTAGTTTACCGGACAGCGACCCCGCGAATTCTTTTCGTCCCTTCTATTATTCGACATGTTTGAGACATTTAACCTATAATAATGACGCAAGGAAATGTAGCCCAATGAAATGGTATGATTGTATCAACGAGAAGCCTATGAGCAACTGCAGTTCGCTTGAGTAGCAGATATTCTTGGAATTTGTTGTTTTCTTCAGTCTCTTTTGGGCGGTTATATTAAGGCCATTCTACAATTTTCTACTTTCTTTAGCGATATTAATTTTTTACGTCTAAACGAGAGCTGATATTAAAAATGTGTCTGGCAGTTTTGTTTAAAATCGTCTTTTCCGTGATGGTTGATTTTTTCAAGGCAATAAATACTATGGTTTTAGATAATTATATAATCAACGAAATTTTGATTAGTTTATATTTTAGTCGAAACCGAACAATTTCATGCTTTGAAAAAAATAATTACCACGGAAAAAAACATTGTGAACAAAACTGCTAAACATATTTGTGATATCCGCTCTCGTTTAAGTTCGAAAATTTTAGTATAGTAAAAAAAAATGTCTGGCATTAATAAACTAAGTGGAACATGATAGGTTTGCTCAGGTACGCAGCCAGGTTTTCTCGATCCCCAGGTTATTGACTAAAAGCCTTCACGTAATTCAGTGTCTCGTGACTTGGACGTGTGAATTCTACATTCGGGTTGCAGTATGAACGCTTCAAGCTGGTAAGACCTTCACACACTCACCTCGTGACGCGGTCACCTCAGTTTTCAACGTCTTTTTTTTTTATTTTTATATTTGTACCAGATATTTTTTTCTTATTTTAGACATAAATTGTGATTAAATCTTCCTTTTAGGAAATTTTTGTATTTCTTACAGTTTTTGCGTGATGAGTCGTAAACTTCAAAATATGCACTTTACGGTTTTATACACGCCACTAAAACCAACCGACATACCAAACCGAATAAAGTCACAACGTATGACAACGTTGTAGGCTGTGATTTGCCACATTTAAAAAACAAGAAATATATAATTTTGTATTTAAAAAAAATTGAAATTTTAAAATTTTCATTTCAAAACTTTGCATTTTTCATTAAATACAAAATATTTTTTTTTTTTAGTTTATGTATGTCAAATCATGGCCTAAAATATTGTTATACATTGTGAATTTTTTCAGTTTAGTATGCCAGTTGGTTTTAGTGGCGTGCATAGAAATGTAAAGTGCAAATTTTGACGTTTACGACGCATTACGCAAAAACTTTAAGAGATACATACATTTCATAAGGGAAAAATTTATTCACAATTTATGTCTAAAATAAGAAAAAAAATATCTTGTACAAACATAAAAATAAAAAAAGACGTTGAAAACTGAGGTCGACCGCCCCTTTAAGGGGCGTGATAGATAAACTCGCAGTGATCCACTATCGTATTTTAAAAATAAAATAGCTGAATTTGAACTTTCTTCCGTACTTTTGGCGATTTTTTAATGATCCGAAATAGTTCGTTGTGGGTTTATAAATGATCGTTACCTAGACCATGGCATATTATTTCATTGTAATTTATTTAATTTGAGTAAGTCAGTTGATTGTCGCTATTTGCATGGCAGACTAACATGCAAATGTTAACTCTGACGCACCGTTATGAGAAAACTATGAGAGCTAAAATTCTTTCATAAGAGGACACTGTGTTCGCAAGTATCGACTATGAATCTAACACTGTTTCACGGTAAATATAAAACTATGAGTTTATACCACTTGAACACCGCTACTCTAACCACCTTCAAGTGTCTAGTGAAGAGATCTGATGAGCGCTGATCATTCGGCCTTAGTGACAGGGAACATGGGTGGCTGTGGAAAGTGGAAGAGGAAGTGGGCCTTAACCCGTCTGCCTGCCTTGTAGCCAGCGTTGCAACATGCTAGTAGAACGCTTTTATCTATGAAACTACTAAGCGTGTTGCTAACGTGTGCATTTACGAAAAGAACACACACTTCAAACGACATCGGAATAGTAGTTTCAAAACATCACGTTAATTAAAAAGACCGTTTCGGATCCCCTGAAAATGGCTAAAAACGGCTTTTTCAATCTATTATTTATAAACAACTACTGAAGGGATTCGTTAGAGAGGTGTATTGGACTTTAATTAAAACATTCCAGCAATAAAAAGATGGGGTGACCACTGAAAGTGTCAGTCAGGCGAGTGTCCTACGATACCTCAGCACGTTGTTTCAGTGTCTTGCGGTAGAGGCGATACCTCGCCAGAAGAGCCGGACAACATCGCCCTTGGCGCCGTGACTCACACAAATACACGGCCACCAGGCGGGCGCCTTAAGGAGCCGCTTATCACGTGCTTCAAATGTTACAGAAACTATTCCACACGTGCTCATTGTGCCAATGCAGTTTTCAGTGGGGGGAAAAAACACAATCTAATGTTTGCGTCAATAAAGAATTAAATATGTTTTTTTTTTTTTTTTTAATGAACGCTTTTGGTTTATATGAAAGCTATATTATTTCCCGGAAGCAATGAGAACAAGTTGTTCATGATCTATCAGCTTAGCTGCAGATGTTTGACAATTAATACGTGATTTGTAGAAAATGATTTATTTTTGCTAGAGAAGGTACCTCTATTTTCTGAAAAACTGTACTAGTTAGCCTACTTTCTGAAGATGAGATCACCTTTCTGTCTGTGTGTATGTGTGTGCATGTGTGTCCCCCTAAAAACTTTTGAACCAGTGGATCGAATTTCATAAAACTTAGTATACATATAGTACTTAGTGACCTGACTTGTCTTTTATATACATATTTCGTTTGCGCCGTTTTCATATTTTCAAAATTACGGCCATTTTAACATTTTTTCGATTAAGCTAGACATCTAAGGAGCCGCGTTTAAGAATTTCACAAAACATAGTACATGTATAGTACACAAAAACTTACTTGACTTTGGTGAATTTTGATCATCGTGTGTTTATATTTTTAAAATGGCGACCATTTATATATGTTTTGCATAGTATCACATATCTTAGGAAACATTTTTCAGAACGTCATCAAACTTGGTACAAGTATACTGCATACGAAACTGACTTTACTTTTGCTAAATCTCGTTAATTCTGTGTTTATATTTTCAAAATGGCGGCCATTTTAAGATTTTTAGAATAGCATTACATGTCGTAGGAAATACTCTTCATAATTTTATCAAACTTGGCACACATGTACTGCATACAAAGCTGACTTTACTTTCGTGAATTTCATTCAACCTTTACTCGTGTTTTCAAAATGGCTGCCATTTTTATATTTTCATCATAGCAATGCATATCTTAGGAAATATTTTTTTAGAATTTTATCAAACTTGATACACATATATTGCATGCAAACCTGACTTTACTTTTGTAAATTGTGTTCACCATGTGTTCACATTTTAAAAATTGCTGCCATTTTAACATTTTTAGCATAGTATTATTCAGGAAATAATTTTCAGAATTTCATCAAACTTGGTAAACATATACTGCATGCAAATTTGACTCTAAATTTGTGGAATTCGTTCATCCTGTGTCCATTTTAACATTTTTAGCACAGTAATACATAGCTTAGCAAATATTCTTCAGAATTTCACCAAACGTGTTACACATATAGGCCTACTACACACATAGCTGACTTGACTTCGTGTATTTTGTAAAACTTATGTAAACATATTTTAAAATGGCGGCCTTTTTTATGTTTTAAACATAATTTCACATGTCTTAAGAAATGAATTTCTGAATTTCATGAAATTTAGTATACAAGAACAAATTAGTAATCTGACCTAACTTTTGTATATGTTATTCGTCCTTTCTTTACATAAGGTAAATTCAGCAATTGATTTAGTCTGACATAACTGAGAAAAATTTTTCCGATTCTTAATAATCTTGGTTCACATGTACAACTTGAAGATTTTACTTTACTTCTGACAGCGCTCTTCGTACACTTTATGTTAACATTTCCAAAACGTTAGTAATTTTTTTAATATTTAGAATAATTTGACATAACTAGGGAAATGTTTATTTTTTTTTTTTTTTCGAATTTTATTAAACGTAGTGCTCAGCATACTGACTTGACATTTGTGTTTTTCACTATTCATGTGTTCAAAATTTTGTAATTGCGGCCAATTTTGTATTTTAGTACACTGTGACATATTTTAGGATAATTTTCCCGCGGTTCATTAATCTTGGCACGCGTGTTCTACTTAGTTGGTTGACTGAACTTTTGTGTTTTTCGGTCATAGTTTGGTAATATTTAAAAAATAGTGGCAGCTGTTTTTATCTTTATGGTAGAAATACATCTCAAAAATGTTTCCCTATTTTATCTATCTGGGAGTTCGTCTCAGTAAGCTTACTTATCTTTTGTTTATCTCTTTTATTATATGTCTAAATTAATAATATTGTTTAATGTTCCTAGATGTACGTAAACGATTTTAACTTTCAGGGTTAGTTCGCTCCACTTTGAGGAAAGTAGACTTCTCAGTTATGCTGGTAACTTCTTGTTTTAATTTGTATTTCAGCTTCACGACTTTTCATTATGTAGATAAACTTTTGTTGTAGGACGAGTGTTTCAGAATCACTTTTACCTGTTAAACATTGTTTACAGGAACCTCAAGGTTATCTTTACACACACGCCTCACGCCTATCTTTATTAACCTGCCGTAAACGTTTGTACAACGTATTCTGTCATCTCATACAATCCCTTTCAGACCGGAGACTTTCAGTAGAGTAGACCACCTAGCACATAGATGCGATAAAGTACGTCATGAGCAAGCAATAGTCGACCTTAGTGCCCATTCGTTTAAAGACTTAGAACACACACGCTAGATGTAAATACGTATTTAAGGGGAATGTACAGGAATCAGTTGTGATTCCTAACATCCTCACTCAATTTATATTTTAAAAACTTAAGAAGAAAACAAGATAAGAGATGATTGCAACTTACGACCAGCGCCAACGCACCCTATATTCAACTATGCAGTACGTAGGATGGATAATGTGTAGAATGTCGCTGTAGCAGCGGGCAATGTTCCACGTACAGTTAAGGGTGTTTAAGTGCTATAAAATCATAAATTTTATATTTATTTCAAATTGTGTCAGTTTTGTAGACGACACTTGTGAGTACAGTTTCCTGTTACGAAATAATTTTAACTCGCATAGTTTTCTCATAACGGTGCGGCAAAGTAAAAATTGGCATGTTCTGCTGCCATGCAAATAGGAAAACCAATCGACGTACGTAAGTGAAATCATTCACAGCGAAATAACATGACACTGGGTACGTAATAAAACATTTTTTTTTAAATCCCGTGAATTATTTTTGTGTTTTAAAAAAAAATCTGAATTTTCAACTTTTTCCCTGTACATTTGCGATTTTTTTTTAAATTCAAAATATTACGTTATGGTAATTTAAATACTTTATTGCGTAGTTCATGGGATGTAATATCACAGCGATTTATTTTATTCAAGTAGGTCAGTTGGTTTTCACTATTTGCACGGCAGCAGAACAAGTACATTTTGATTTCGTTGTACCGTTATGAGAAAACCATGAAAGCTAAAATAGTTGTGTAAGAGGAATCTATACTCACAAGTATTGTATACAAAACTAACAATACTTCACAAAGGTATAAATGATGATTTTATATCATTTGAACAGCCTTAAACAATGACTAGTACGGCAAGGGGCTACCAATAAGTGTCGTGTTTCTCCACTTCCTTTGACGTATTCACTAAAAAGAAATGAAATAACTAGAGACACTGGAAAATCGCGGGAAAAGATGACTATTTGCTAGGTTCCAACATACTGTATATATCACTGAATGTTTTGTATCGACATTGGCTATTGTTCATTTGAATCATTGTTTCTCTCTACAACAAACCCAGTTAGAACAGTACAGCTTGAATACACAGCGTGTGTGATTCGTCCCAAAACAGTTGACACGTGTCACGGTTAATATAATACAGTTTATTCGAGACTATATTGAAACATTTTCATAATTTTCCAGTGTCTCTAGAAATAACGAATTTTACGATGAGTAGAGGAGATGATTTATCGCGGGAAAACGTGACTGTTTGCTGGGTTTCAACATTCCTTCAGGTTGCCACAAGATGACTGGCTTTGGCTTGTACGTGAAGCTGTTACCCTATTTAACTGAGCCAATAAGAATCCCGCTCTTTTGAGAGCGCTGTCTACCGCAATTTTCATCACCATTTTTTATTTTTTATTTGTACCTGATATTTTTTTCTTATTTTAGACACAAATTATTGAATTTTTTAAATTTTTATTTTCAGTTTCAGCATTTTTTTAATGCAAATCATTTTTATTATTTATTTTTATGAGCACGACATTGTAGCCTGCGATGTTCTTATCCACTGTGATTTTTTTCAGTTTGGTATATCAGTTGGTTTTAGTGTAGTCCTTAAAACGGAAACATGCAAAATATGACTTTACCAAGCCATTACGCGAAAACTATGAGAGATAAAAAAATTTCATAAGAGCTAAAAATAAGAAAAAAATACATGGTACAAATAAAAAATTTTAAAATGGCGATGAAAATTGCGGTCATCGCGCCCTTAAGAGGAATCCTCGACTGGCGCATAGACGGCGTTGAGGCGTGTCACTCGTATTCTTTTTACACAAAACCGCTTAACTTACTTATAATTTGTTTATCTACGAAACGAACACACACTTGAAACTATGCTTCTATGTTTTCAAAAATTCAGCACGCTTGTTAGAAACATGATTTATGGGCCTTTCAAAATTTATTGAGTTTTTTTAATACTGCTGTTACTTCTCAAATTCAACCACAATTCCTAAATCGCAAAACGAAACGCACGCGTTGATATTTAATTTTCATTATACCAAATAGCACTTTACGTTCACCGCATAATGTCCCGGAGGAGAAGGACTACGAGGAAAACCTTGCACGCCAGTTTGGCGCACTGTGAATAGAGGCGTGGTACTCTGGATGTTATCGCTCAGCTGTACCCAAGAGTCACACGAGGTACACACCTCTGTTACAGAACCATCCCAGCAGTCGCCCGGAGTGGTTTCCGATAACCGTGCAAAACCTAGGGTCTCATGAATGTAAGACGAGTGTTATACCGCTGTTCCACCACCTTCGGCATATAAGCAATAAATGTGTTTTCATATGCCTGGGGGGACTGTAGCCCTCTCTTGCACGAAGAAGTCACGTGCTACGAGCCGCAGTGCAGAAATTGTGCATTTTCAGATCTATGTTTATAGGACACTATTTGTTCCTCTATAGTCTCTATATTAGGCCACATATTCGTAATGATACTGGTTTTACGAGTTTATTTTTTAAATCCTGAAAGGTTGCAGACATTGCAAAACCGGTATACAGAAATATAAAAAATGTTTTATACTATGTTGTTTTTTTTATGTTTCTATATTTTGCCTTGTTATCAACTTAATTAAGTTATCTTAAAGTCAATAATTAACCAAAATTATGAAAACTTACGTTTTGAAAAGATTTGCCTACATTGTACAATTTCCAACACATCTATGTAACGGTTTCGCGATATCTGATCCCATTCCGGATTTAAAAAAAAAAACTCAAATATCATAAATAGGGACCCGCGGCCCCAACGTGCAGTTTTGCCGCATCTTTTAAATTATGTCACTTATCGCTGATGTAGGATTGAGTCAAGTGATAAAAGTTTAAGTGAACCGAATAGAGATTGCTGAGTTGTGTAAGAGGAATCGCCATGCAGCTATGGAACGGACTTTAAATGATCGCCGGTTTTCAGACATATTCGAATGCGTGTTATTTCCACTTTAATTAATTAGCTAACCACAAATATTTATAACTAATTGTTCGACGTCGTTCGAATAAGGACTCGGCGCGAGATACGTATTAGCTGCGATAATTTCAAGAAGTCTCATAGGTTTGCTGGTTCCTTGGATAACCCAGCCTGTCTCTCTCCGCTATGACTATAGGGTGTAAGTATACAAGGCCGGGATTGCGATGACTTCACGTTCACGTATCACTTACCACTTTATCACCTTCACGTGTACGTTGTACGTAATAAATTGAGGTGCCATATAACGATCCTTCACGTTAGCAGTAAGCATGCGATGAAAAATGTCGTGTGATCAGTCGTCGAGTATGGTATTTGAGATCCTCAAATATACAGCGTATCTAACAACCACAAATGTATCTTGACATTTATAAACTTTGATTAAGAAATTGTAATTTAAAAAATTATTCCTATAAGTTCCAACGAAACTGTCATATCAAGCCATGTTTATGACAGTTGTATGTTATGTTGCAGATTACGTCAAGTGCAATTCTGATTTGCTTTGTACTAAGTACGTATATTTTTGTTACGTTTACTATTAGAGAAAACAGCAAATGATGCAAAATAGAACAGAGAGGTTTACAGAACGTCCCAAAAATTGTATTATGTAAAATGAGACCTAAAATTCGACTACTAGGCAGTCCTAGCATAAGTCATAATTGGTAACTTTTGAAACCAGCTTTATTGCAGCCGCTAGTGTTATCATTCCTGCATTATTTCAACTTTAACATGTATATAAGTCGTTTGGACTTCATTTTAGGATATATCGGGATGGGGTACATACATGGGTTATCTAGGCACATAACCACCAAAGTGTTTCCTTATTCCTGCATTTTATTTCAATCTCTATAGACTAAAAAATAATTAGGTTAAAAGTTCAAGACACATGCACACTTCAAATGGATTAAATTCGTAATTTTACCAGGTTATCGATGTAGGTCTATTATTCTTGATGGTTACGTCGCCTAGATACAAATACAGTATCATAAAACCAGTTAATTACTGTCTGGTCGTTACTTCTAGCGCCTAAATCTCTATTTATAAAAATTAATTCCTATTTCCCTTGGTCACGCCATCACGCGTGAACGGCTGGACCGATTTCACTTTTTTTGTTGTTGTGATTGTTATTGACAGGAGAAGGTTCTTATTTTAAAAAAATAAAAAAAAATTGCGTGGAAATTTAGAAAATTTAAGAAACCATATAATATTACTTCTAATTTAACCTTAGCGCTTTGGACAATACAAACATTTGACAAAAATGATGTAAAAAATCTGAATATCGTTTGAAACAAATTCTTCGATCGGAGTTATTTTATTGATAATAAATACATAAAGAAAACATACATCACGGTTAGTTCAGAGTCATTACGCCTTGAGGACGCTAAACAAATACGAACATTGTTTTCCATAATTTTGTCTACATTCTTCCTGTCTTAACGATGACTATTGAAATCGAATTGTTATAATTAATTAAAAATTGTTTTTATTGTTCTAATGCTTTATGATATACAATATTCTTAGTATATAAATAGTTTTGTTGGTATCACTACACGGAAACAGGCGACATATAACTGGCCATGTGAAAAACATGGAGTTTCAAGAAAACAAACAAAAAAGAAAACAAACACTTAGCGACTGCCCTTGAAATTTATTTATCGACAATTATTATAACAATTCTATTTCAATAGTCATCGTTAAGACAGGACAACGTATGTCGGGTCAGCTAGTAGTGTATAGAATTCTTTGCAAAATAATACAAGGTGTTTAAATTACTAGGCCTAACCTTATTACGTATCAAGAAAATAACAACGAAAAAGTTAAAAAACGCAAAATAAAAGATAACATGACAGAGCAATTTAACTTAAAAGCTTGACATCGACAAGCTTCTCGTTACGTAAAAGTGAACGTAAGTATAAAGTGACGCGATCGTGATAGGTCCCGTTCAAGTGCGTTTGTCAAGGTGTTCCCTGCTTACGTGAAAGTTATAGGAAAGTGGACGTTAAGCCTTCGTTATCCCGGCCTATTTCACCGGCAAAGTTACGCTTTATCTTTCTATGTGGTTTACTGCGAGTTATTTGACTCGCCGCTACGATCGCCACTGTCACCGTATATACATAGCGAGCACTCTAGTGGACAGCCAGAGAACTATCTAAGCCATCAGCAGGCGAAGACAGAGAGCGCATTTGATTTATAATAACACAACGTAGAGGGCAAACGTTCGTGTGTACAGAGCGAAACACACTGTCTTGCTGGTAACATCCTTAATACCTTTGAATGTGTCTTGCAATGAACCAGAATTACTTACTGTGCTATTATACGCATATTTATTATTGTTAATATTTAGTATTGACTAATTCCTTATGGGATCTTTCATGTTCTGTTGTTTTGGTTTGTGGCTGTGGTGAATACAGACAAATTAGGTTTGTATTCTCAATTTTTTGTTTTAATTTTTTTTATTTATTTCATAGTTAGATTTCTGGGACGACATAATATTACAATGACGTATGTCCACAATTGTACGGTACACTAAAAATGCTTATACTAAATCCTATTCCTTCGTGATGTATAGACATGTTGAATAGTTTAAAAGTTTACATGCGTATACGGTTTTGGAATTTTGCGCTTTGAAGACATCTTGATAGGAATTCGTATTTTCTCGAAATTCTTCTGGTTCTTCCTCAAAATGTAATCTGGGCAAACGACAACGACGGCAAACTGTCTAGTCTACGAACATTCCCCGTTCATCTTCTCCACGAACCATATACGCCCCTTATTTTCACCCCTATTCGTTTCTATTGATGTTTTATGTGTCGTTCTTCCAATTCGTTTCGTATATTACAGTTCACGAAGTGTTTCCATTAACCAACATATTTCCAGGGCGACCATCTTATTTCCCCTACCCATCACGGCTCCGAACAAAGTAGCAGAAAAATTAATCGGTCGTAGAAGTGACGAGTTCGTGCATTAGACATAGAGTCAGGCATGATGTCTTCTGAGACAACGAGTACTTGAAGACATAATCATAGGATCAAGTCACTGTATTTACGTAGTACTTGTATGTGAATAGGTTATTCTATGGAACACTGTCCTACACGGTGCACCAGGTCGGGATGACGTCTTTACAGCGGACATTATTTACGTGTGAACGGATTGTTTACAAGGTTGTATAATGGGCACTATATTCACGTGAAGGAAACAGGCGCTAACCGGTGCGGTGTGGAGCAGGCTGGGCGAGACAGATGTCACGTGGTGTATACACTAGCTAGGTACTGACACTCGGGGTGCAGGATGTTAGTGGTACACATCGCTGACCTGATCACGTCCAAGACCACGCCAAGGACCGCTGTGTCTCTAGGCCGTCACTAAAACTTTTACAAGTCCCTAATTTACTGTCCACTCGCCGCCGCCTAATGCACCCGCCCCAACCAGTTTTTTATTCCTCGTAAAACTCCGCTTGTTATTTGAACTGCTGGCCGAGTAGAGAGAACGTGTCTCTGAGCCGCTGAGCAAGAAACAAACTCTCCCACGCCGTTTACTACACGCCACGACTTGGTGATTATCAGTGATTGTACTGTCTTGTCTTATACTATACTTACACATGGCGCCTTCTTCATCTGCCACGAGGGAGTAAGTCAGAAATATTCCTCTCTCCTTGATACTGTCTTAGCTTGTTCACAGGCATGTAGGAGTAACATACGCGCATTATAAATGTGGCTAATAATATTTATACAATCAACCACTGTCATTTATAACGAACCTGCTGTCCCGGCATGAGTTGCAATGACTATTACTTTATTTTATACGTTGTTCTGCCCCTTTAACCCTCTCCCCCAAAAAAATATCACACACAACTACCCAAAAAAATTTTATTTCACTAAATAGTTCTCGATACCCACTTCTGCCCCTCTACCGCGTTTTGCCCCCCACCCCTCCTTTTTTCCACCAAAAGATTTTTCGTCAGAAACCTTTGCGAGCACACACACTAAAACATCCCCAAAGTTTTATTGTAATCGCATGAATACAATAGGAACACATAGCCTATGTTACAAACAAGATACAGTCATACATTCTATACATACAGAATTGTGTCACTGATTATGTTTGATCTTAAATAAGTACGTATGTGATGTGAGGCAATATGACCCAATGTTATCTTGTAGTTAGAGATGTTGGTTTATCGCGGGAAAACTTGACTGTTTGCTGAGTTTCAACAGGTTCAGCTGACCAGAACAATTCTGATTTTAGCTTGTACTTGGAGCCAATAAGAATCCAGATATTGTAATGTTTGATACCTGTTATTGGTCTGCAGACAGCTACGTTGTGTCAGAAGTATATCACCGAATCATATGTGTTGGAGGAACTATAGCGTTTTCAAGGGTATGTTGGCACAAAACAATGTCTGCAGACCAATAACAAGCATAAGATATTATAAGACCGGGATTACTATTGGCTCAATCTAATAGGGCAACAGCTCCACGTACAAGCGAAAGCCAGTAATCTTCAGGTAAGCTGAACATATTTTGAAACCCAGCAAATAGTCAAGTTTTCCCAGCGATAAATCATAACCTTTACTTATGGTGTATAAGCTGTCGGATTTAAGGCACGAGTATGAACAAGAATAATATAGAATAAGCACTTTATAAAAATATAACTGTTGCCTGGAAATTATCTCATGGTACATAAATTTTCCAGCAGGCAGTTTCTTTTTGTGGGAATATTTTTTCGAAAACTTAGTATTTTTTATTCACTCTCCGCGGTATTTTGTGTCCCTTGTAAACATCTGCTAGATATTTTTTTATATGTGGATATGTCAGTCGTTGGAATAAATAAGAAACGTGTGTTCAAGTTGGTGTCATATATATGCTTTTCTTATTTTGTGTTTGGCACTACACCAAGACAGTGTAGTTAATGCGCAGCGGAATGGTATATTTTACAACCTATTTATTTTATGAGAAGACTTAAAACTAGAACTCAAAGAGAGCTGTAAGATATTTTCCGTAAAGTTCCGATTAACCACTCTTCCACATAATAACTATGATTTTTCAAGCAATAAAATTTTATATAACAGCATTTCTAGAATAATTTTCCTTATAGACCAGTTGAATTTAATAACCCGTACAATTTTGTGCCACAGAATTTATACTAAATGTCGTCTACCGTTTTGTAAAAATAGTGGAACCAACATTTCATAAGAACTATTCCAAGCTGGATACAAGGTTTAACTGCTGGTGTCCATCTACAAGCACTATAAAGAAATTAATTATTTTGCTGTTTTGGTTTTGTAAGAATTTCTTACACTCTCACATGTTCTTATCGGAACAATCTGTATTTTTATATTGAAAGATAAGTTAAGTACTAAGTAAACTGCACAGTTTCTATTTAACATAGTAATTGATTAAATATTTTAAATATATTGTAATACAGGATGAATTAAACAAAGCACGCAACACATTTTAGTGTTGAAATTAAAATGTTTTATGACAGTTTCAAGTGAAAAGCAGTTTACTTAAAAGTATAAACGCTTATCGAGTTATTGTTACAAAAAAAAGGTTCGTAGACGAATAAAATGCTAAAACATTACAATTGAATGAAAATAATATTACAAATGTCCTTATTTAATTCCTAATTCTGATCGCCCACCACGCACTTACAACTAACATATAAATTCTCCGTTACTATATGTGGATATATACGACTTATGTCTGCGTTAAAAATTATGTCCGTCAAAAATTCACTACTAATTTATAGTTCGTAATTTTATGTTTAAGTGAAATACTAGTTAATTACGAAATGCTAAAAGGAGTAAGATTTTCTGAAAGTGAGATTTTAAATATAGACTAATTAACTGCCAAAGCCGCAATTTTTACGCTATAAATTATAAGAAAAAAATTAACACATTCACGAAACATTGAGGGTAAAACTTTTCATCGTTGGCTATTCGAGTCATGAGTATGATTTCTCGACAAAAATATTTCGTCGTTTTGTAGGTGTAAACATTAATTTAAAACGCTGCAAAATAACTTTACATTTAATTTCATTACATTTACATTTGTTCGATTTGACAAAAATGTCTTTAAACTTTCGGAAGTAGTATCACAATAGGTTCAGTTCGATAAGTCGTAATATCGTTTCTCTTATAATATATACACAAAACCTCAAGAGTTGTGACATTGGCAGTTAAGTGTATAAATTTTGCAGCAAAAATATGTTATGTGAAAATAATACCTAGTTTCATGTTTACTTATTGACCAGAATTCTAATGTGAATATTCTGGGTAAGCAATCCTCACGTGTAGAGGAATACATAGGTACGAAAACACACAGTTTCTGCGCTACAGTTGGCAATACTTGACGTATGGTTGATAGCGCGCGGGTAGGATCATGTTGCTGTGTCACAGTTGTTCATACTGTCTGTGTGTTAGTGGCGTTGTGTGTGGCATAGTAATATGTTATGTACTGCTGTAATGATGCCCCACAGCAACATGATCCTGCCAGCGCGCTATCAACCATACGTCATGTATTGCCAACTGTAGCGCAAAAACTGTGTGTTTTCGGAGCTATGTCCACATAGCATTTTGTGGTACTCTACTCGTAAAGATTGTTTCCGCAGAATATTGACATGGAATTTTGCAACATTCTGTATACTTTTTTTTTTAATGGAAACTATACTTCTTAATGACTTACACAATCATCCAACGAAAATTGTATCCTATTGTAACATACTTTTCTTTTTTTATTTTGTGTTTAAAATGATTTAAGAGTTATGTCTTCCGTCGAATGACGTTATGTTGGCTAATTTTTAATTTCGGGCGTGTTCAAGTGTTCATAACCCAACATGTGTACTGAGGAAACACGGTGACTGAACGAACCTAACTCCAGCAGGAGGTTCGTCGCAGTTCCGCGCGCCGCTAATGGTGCGACTGTATGCACGGCGAGGACTGGCTAATTGGACCGCGCACGTCCCACACCTGTTTTATATAACAACATACAAGTGTCTGGAGAGGGGCAGGTAGGCCGGTGCCATTAGAAGTGAGCCCCACCTCCTGCAGTCTCGGCGCCGGACCTGAGGCGCTTCCTACGAGTAATTCATTAGCAGTCGACGAGACCTGGACTTAAGATTCATGCACCACGTCCTCCGGACACCCGCGCCAACAACATGACAAGATGACCAACGCCGAACACTGCCTCCTGCCAAGGTATAGCCAGTTCTCGATCAAGTGACCACTTCTGAAGCCTTTCTTACTTTATTTTCACTTCATATTAATGTATAATTTGCCTCCACTTTTTACACAAACAACGCAACTCAACTATCAAGTGTATAATTTGTACTGTGGTCAAATGTAAACGTTTAGTGGACTCAATAAATAATAATTAGTAATGATTTTTCTAGACAAGGTAGTTCTCAGATGTACTCATGTCTCAGCCAACCTCCTGTAGCTCACCTCGTGTAGTCCCAAGGGCGATAGTGAACGCAAGCCGTGTCTGAAACATGTTTTTGCATTTTTACGTTTTAGGGTGGAAATATTCAAACATTCCTTGATAGCGGTACGCGCGGCAAAGCTGGAAAATAGAGACTGGCTGGTATTCCGATGTTGTTTTCTTTATTTTTAAAACGTACTTACTTAGAACTCAAACGTTGTTTTAATTTGAATAAATATTTTGATATGTTGTCTCGACCTACAGTAATAATTATACTTAAAAATTATTATTTGGTGTTAGGGTTATTTAATTACCATACCTTGAAATTTATTTTAAAATGAAAGACGTATTAAATGCGTACAAATAAAGCTATGTCCTTGAGTTTTATAAAATCTATGTAAACAACAGCGTGTCAATTTACGGTTCAATTTAGAAATTTTACACTCTAAATCGCCAAATATTTACTGCACTAATCTGGACGATTTAGTAACTTTATAAAACCTAAATATTTATTTCAGACACGTCTTTGGTATCTTAAATGTCCTGATTTGTCTCCACTCCTGCGACGATAGACGGAGGGTAGATAATGATTGGTGTTACTAGTTAGTCTGAGTTGATGTGTGTGAGGTAGGACATCGATGTAGCCCTAATGCCTAGTACACATGTACTTTCTTCTAAAATAAAGTGAGAGCATGCTTGATCACTTAGATGACCGACAAAGTTAGCTCTGTGTACTACCAATCAATTTAGTATGAAGCTGTAACCAGTGTGCTAACTAGTGTACCTTATATTTTACACCGTAAATGCTAATTTTCATACACAATAAATATGTCCATGTATACTAGGCTTACAACAGCCGCTGCCCGGCGTATGTGATGTAGTAGGCCGATTACATCTACGACTGTATTGCAATTCAATACTTACGCTTCTATTTTTGTTTATTTCTAGTAACAGTCGAATATAAACGAACCATTTGACTTGCACGTTCAAATGGTTTCTAAACGAAATAGCGTACAACACGACGTGTTTTCGAATAATTTTTTGTCTAGCTGGACGAAAGAATCTGTTACAGAAATACTGCATTACGTCACTCAAGCCAGAATATTGTGTACTGCCGACCATGATTACTTTTTTCTAATTTATTGTTGGTGGTGTAACTACGAATTCGGTGGTAATTCTATCTAATATTCCAAATGCAGCTATAAAATAAGGAGTCCACATATTACAGCTGTACAATTGGATCTGCGGGGAATCTTGCATTCTAGCTCAAGCGTTTGGTTCATTGTGGCGGTGTGACATTTGATATACGCTTCAGGGTCCTCCTTGAAGTCCCTAACGAGCAGATAGACGGCGCTCTTAAGAAGTTTATGTTAATAACTAGCAGCAAATAAATGCACAGATGTGTTAGTAGGCTGATACAGGCTACAGAAACGGCAACTCCTCGTCATTATTCACCTCGCATCGCAATAACACGTTAGCTCCTGCTGCGATAACATGGAACAATTTGCAATCATTTCAGCTTTGAGTGGCCGCGAAACGATTGCCTCCCGAGAAAAATGAGAGAGATATTCCCACAAGAAGGCGCGCGCCGCGATTATGCAAATTGGCGCTGTGGCGGGCCTTGAACTGCGTACGGAATAATTTCCGTCTTGAGTGGTTCCACAGCTAGGTCGTCTGTTGAAGAACCTCTCAAGAAGAATTACGCATGATATTTACTGTACACACTTCCCCTGCCAATACTTTCTTTGTAAATATAGGCCTACTACTCAACACTGTTCGGCATGTTGTATTGTCTGTCTTATGACGAGAGGCATGAGTTAGATCCTGATTTGTTGCAATGGAATAAAATTCCCTCAATTACTAAGCCGACATTACTTATAAGAAATGCTTGATTGATTATTCAGCACTACGATATGTATTTTAATTTACATTGTCTAATTTAAAATTCTTATGGACGTCGCCATACAGCGCCCATGTGTGTTCATCAATAATTTTTTTAATCTTGCCACGTGTATTAATAACTACTCAGTGGAGCGACAGCCAATGAAAAAGTACTCAAAGTCGTACTGTGGAGTCCAGCTGAAGGGCGTTAAACCGGCCAAATTATTTCTGTATACGTGTAATTTACATGACGTATTCATTTTATACGGCACTTCTGAACGCGTTAATATTCTAACCAGACTGTACTTCTGAAATATTAAGGACAGTAAAACTGATTACATTTACATGATACTAGTGAAATGTGTAAACTTTGTGTAAAGGCACGGAGAAAATTTCGAGAATTCTCTTTAGGACAAGCTGGAATCCAATGTACTTTTTTTTTTCTTCAGTGGTTTCAATCGTACCACGGTTTGTTCCAGGCACTCCCTGGATAACTTATTGAGTACACTGGCTGTTCCTGAACAACACAGACAAACTCCGACAGGCAACTCCTTATGAAAAAGTAACAGAAAATATGTTTAACACTTTTCGCCAAAACCTAATATTAAGTGTGATATGAGCCTCTGAATATTACAATTTAAAGTCATATTTCCCCAAAATATCGGGAGCTAAATAACATAAAAACTATGTTTACAGCATTGCTTTATGCTATTGGGATCTTGAAACCAACATCAAATACTGGTTGATATCGTCAACACTTAAGGTGGGACATCAGTCGCCATATTGGATTATTTTATTTGTTGCTTTTTTAAAGTTCTGAGAACAAAAGAGCAAAATGTGCGATTTTAGCGTTAATTCTATTCACCTTGCGCTACAGTATAAACATTACGGTTGAACTTTCAACGTATATTTAGGCCACAATCAGTTACACAATTTGTTTCACATTGTTTATTTTGTGCGGCTAATTGCGGCCCAGATATACGTTAAATATCCAACAGCGATTCTTGTACTGAAACGCAAGTTAAATAGAATTAACGCTATAATCGCACATATTACACTTTTCTCCTCAGAATATAAAAAAAGCGATACATAATATAATCCAATATGGCGACTGATGTCTCACCTTAAGGAAATAATAATGGTAGCTACCCTCTAATTGCATACAACTATTTTACCGTTATGATTTTCGAACATTTGAAGATGGTTTATTGAGAAATGTGACCTGTGTAGCAAAAAAGGTCCCCTTGTTGCAAGTGTCTAGGACATACCGTTTATGCTCAAAACACACTTGAAGATTCGTGCAGAAATGCAGAGCCTAGATCATAGGCAATCCTGCAAACAAGCATGTAATGTGTGCAGCGTACAGACGACGGTGGACATTTAATGTAAACAACAAGTACAACACAGTAAAAGTCGCAGATCAGTTTGTTGCTAGTATTCTGCGTACATATCGTAGTAGTTGTGAACTAAAATAGTATGTCCCAGGCAGTTGAAACACGTGTAAATAGTATTATGTTCGTCATGCTGATAATATACCAAACACGAATAACTTTGTGAGGCAATACTTGAAAAATAAAAATAATAGCACAGTGTCGGTATCAATGTTGTTTCTCCAAAGTATGGCAACTACAACCGCCACGGCGGTCTAGTGGCCACGATGCGTGACTCCCTACAAGGCGATACGGATATGATTACCCAATTATTGCAGGTGGGGATTGTGACGGTGCGAAGACTTTGGCTGGCGGCTTTTATCATGGATCTCCCGCTTTCCTTATCCTTCATTCCCAGTGCAACTCCATGTTCACACCATCTAACCCCTCATTGGCTCTCAAAATATTAAATGTTATGAGTCGTCCGAATCTCTTCATTCATTCTGTCAGTATTCCTACAATAAATCCTTTATGCTTGTTGCTGATTCTAAAGTCATTAAAAAGCTTTATGTTTGCTGTTTTTTGTGGTTGTTAATGTCTTTATTTGTTTCATTTCAATATTTGTGTACAGTGCAGTCGTATGCATTGCTATTACGTAATACTTTGTTTTTTAAAAGCATCTCACCCACGATCGCAACCCGCACAACTACACGGCTAGACGCACTGTCCGTTACGCATGCATGCTATTCCTTTAAGGAGTTTGGCGAAAACTGTTTATTTCGACAAAACTAAGATCTCTTAACTGTTTTTGTGTTTGCAATCACACCCGTGTTACAGTATTGTACTTGTTGTTTACAGCGAATGTCCATCATGGTCAGTACGCTGCACACATCACATGCATGTTTGCAGGAATGCCTATGCTCTTGGCTCCGTATGTCTGCGCGAATCTTCAAGTGTGTTTTGAGCATAAACGGTATAACCCTATTACTGTCATAAAGGTGGAAGGTATCAAGTTGTATTTTCTGTTGGCTTGATTGTACTACCATAATTAATCAATGCTGAAAATATCGTTTTTTATGTAAGTTAGTTTCCGATATTTTAAGGAATTATGATTATAAATTTTGATATTCAGAGACTAATTACTCCCTTAATATTAAGTTTAGGCGAAAAATGCAAAGTACAATTTCAGCATGATTTTTCATAAGGAATCGCCTGCTAGAGTTTGTCGGTGTTGTTGAGTTATACTCTGTATAACAAACCATCTCACTGGGACATCATCCAATAGACAAACAGTAGATTCTTCATTATTCATAATATACTGCCCCTAGCTTGCACATCATTGACGTGCGGAATTTTTAAAATCTTATTTACAAACTGGCCGCGAATAGACTTTTACATAAGCTGGAATTCCATATTTTATGAGAAACACTTGCTTCTTTTGTTTCATTACTGGTTGTGTGCTTCTGTAATGAACCAGTTTGTCACTTATGTAGATTCATTAAATGTAAGTTACGCCAACATTTAACGTCTGGAACTTGCAGATAGCCGTATTGACATTCATAACAATTACAATCATCTTGTCACGAGGCAAATCTCCGTTAATGTGTTTCATAAACCACAGATTAAAAAAGAATACTTATTGGCCGATATTTCCCTTAATGTACGTTTCCAGTACAACTACATGTGTATGTATGTATATATGTGTGTGTGTGTGTATGTGTGTAAGTACTGTAGCATATTCCGTACATTCGGCAAGGTAAACTGGAGTGTTGAGTCTGTAGAGAATGTTTACTCTGTATCACCCGTATGTACACAAATGTTCCTCAAACATAATTGTACTTCCCAAAGTGACTACGTTTAAGGGCTAAAATAAAACGAAAACTATTTGTGTGTGTGGGGGGGGGGGAGAATCAACTAAGAATTACGCCACACATAGTACTTATATCTTACATCACTTGGAACAAAAATGTAATATGAATGTGAGACTTATTAGAATTTTAGCTTATAGGAATTACAATTTAATAAAGAGGAATAATATGCAGCAATGAATCAGTGATTTTTAACAGACCTTATTGTTTGTATTTGAGCATCAACAATGGCTTACAAAGCACGTCCATCAAACGTCTCGAGAATGGTGAAGATATTTACTCCATCTTACGTGAAATGTGGCCCCTTGGTAAACTAGAGTAGCAGTACAACTAGCGATATTCATTTAACCAGGAACCCACGTGTACACGTGTCTGTGACATCATAGTAATTCACTCTTTGTCTCTGACCTTGTCTTCGTCGTTACGCTAGTTGTCTGATATATCTAATTTGTGGATTCCTCGGTCTTCTCAGGGTTTTTTAAATTTAGTTTTTTGTGTGGAATTACTTCTTTTTTTTTGTTTCGTTACGTAATTATTTACGAAACTTTTCATATTACATTTTGTAAATTTTAATAATAACCACAGCCTAACTCGACTTTTTTCTACTTCTACTCTTTGTATACTTCCACGAGGGAACACTGCAATTGCGCATGTTCACATTATTTCTCTTAGGGGAGGATTGATCCTTCCTAGGACGGATTTACGAATTTCCTTATAAATCAGAGAATAAAGAGATTGTTTTACGGTTTTCACCTTGACAAGGCATAGTTTTCAGTTTAAATTACTATATGGAATACGTATAGCATTGTTTCCGTTACTTTCGTGACCTCTGTAGTCGCTCTCGTAAATAAATCAAATTTTCATGGGTCAGCTGTTTCCCATTGCAAAATGATCACTTTATAGTCAATGTATAATGGTTCCAACAATTTCAGAACATTTATTAAGTTCGTATATATGCCCAGTCGTGACAAATATTTTGATATGTCGATTAGAACGAAGTTATCTAGAATAAATTGATACATCCAAGGTGGTAGGGATCAATGTTTCTTACGCTGAACTCGCGCCCAAGTTTTACGCCGATCCATTGTTACTATAGGACTTTAAGAGGCGACCATATAAGTTTATTGGTTGAATGTCAGTAGTAATGTTCTGTGCATATTTATATCTGAGTTTTACTTATATCCGGTCAGTACATTATGAAGTATGGCAGCCTGAAAATCGCTTTCCAAGCACCGCAGTATGGCTTATAAACGGTGTTTTTAATTAGCTTTTAACAATGTTATTGCCCCCTCGCCTGAAATGTACATTAGCATAATAGGCTCATGTGTAATGGTTAAACGTCTTTACGAAAACATTGCAGTGCGTTTTAAGTGCGTAGCAGACGGTTCCCTATATGTGTGAGACATGTTGCATACCCACACTGGAGTTGGGTAACGACACTTGTGTTTCTACCATTCTTTCGTCACTGCGTTAGCAAGCACGACTAGTTGGAACGTGTGTTACTAAAACAACAACTCTTGTTGAATTACGCGTTCCCTTTTTTCTTAAACAATCATCAAATTACGTTAAAACAATACGGTCACTAAATAACATGAGATCGGTATTTAACAACGTTTATTTCTTGAAGACGAGTGGTATCACTGTCAACGTGCCATGGATAGAGGCACGATTATTTCGCGTATTGATTCTAGGTCAGTTTGAATAACAATAATATATACTTTATTACTCCTTCTCTGATTAGACGACATATTACGTTTCAACACTTCTTTGACGACTGCAAGCCAGTGATAAGTAAGGAAACAAGGCGTGGTGGCATCACGTGTTACGTTTAGAAGTCAATGGATATTTGACTGTGGCCAGTGTGTGTATAAATCTGAGAAGTCTAGGTTGTTGCCAGATGAATACGCGAAATACTCGCGCCTCTAACTATGGGAAATGGGGTTTTCAATGGACATAACTGTATCTAAAACGTTGTTGTTATATCTCAAGTCGTTTATATTGTTTTAAGTTGAATCGGTATTCAAATTAAATCTTCACACGCTCTGTGCACTATTGGCCACACTGTAAATACTACGCCGTACCATATTTTAGTACTAAGTCTCCCCAGTATGTTTGTGAGTGAATGGGTGAAGAGATTTTTGTCAGCACTTATAATCTGGATCTTAATAGTTGGTTTGGGGAGATAAGATGTGAGTATGGAGCACCACCGGATGAAGGGGCGAGGTAAACATGAGACTTAAAAAGTCGCCGACCAGCGGCATCGTCCGGCGCGATGCCTACATACGAATATACGTGGACCGAACCCGCCGGGAATCGATCCTAGATCGCCTTGGTGGGTGGCGAGTGCTCCGGCCACTGCGCCAACTGCGGCCCCCGTTGTATGTGTGCATATATGTATATACACGAGAGTAAACAGTTATTGGTCGAATCACACGCGTCTGTGTTATAGCAGTAGAGTTCTAGTAAGGCGTGTTGAATACAGAAACAGTGCTTCAAGTAAACAATAACCAATATCGATACATAAACTTCAGTTTTATACTCAGCACGTTGGAGTCTAGCAAACAGGCGAATTTCCCCCCGATTTTCCACTGTCTCTAGTTATATATGTATATATAATCCTCCCGATTTTCCAGTGTCTCCAGATAAATGTATATATATAAAACTAGAGACAGTGGAAAATCGGGGGGAAATTCGCCTGTTTGCTAGACTCCAACGTGCTGCGTATAAAACTGAAGTTTATGTATCGATATTGGTTATTGTTTACTTGAAGCACTGTTTCTGTATTCAACACGCCTTACTAGAACTCTACTGCTATAACACAGACGCGTGTGATTCGCCGAAAAACTCTTTACTCTCGTCATGGTTAAGACACTACAGTTTATTGGAAACTATGTTAAATATTTCCGCGACTTTCCAGAGTCTCTAAATGTGACATGTTCGTCAGTGAGTGGCAGCTCTATGTAATGCATTCAAAGATGTCCGACATCGTTCCCAGCAGACTAGATTCAAAATGACTTTAAATATGTGTGGATACGCGATCATTTGACTGGCTGCTGCGGTTGGTTTTCTTCGTACTATGTTCTCGCCCGGCAAGTACTAGCTGTCACTGGTCTATAATGTCGAAGTGACAGTCACTATGTGCAATCGCTATACGCTCTGACGGTGCTACATGGCTGATGTGTCCAACAGTTCGCAACTGCTAGTCACGTGTTTGTTTAGGCAAACTGAACCGTTATTCTGGAAGCATGCTACGCCACTGCCGCCAACATTGCTACGTTTTTGACAACACAGTAAGACAAATGACGAGAAGTTTAAAAAAAAGGGAGAGAAATCCAGAATATAACGCAATGACGTGTATCCTACAAACACACCCAATTGCAAAAAAAAAAAAATCAACAAAGGTGAATTATATACCTATATTGGGCAGATTCTTTTGGTATCACGACTTTACTACACTACATAGTTGACATCGTTTGTTTTTCAGCTTTTAATGCTTAGTATTTTTACTGGTTGTGAGCTGAATCAACTACGCTGTAAAAAAGTAACGATAAAAGTGTGTGGCCAGATACCGATAATTTCTGTGTTTTTCTCATGATGTTTTCTGTCTAGCCACGAAGAGGCCGTGTTCAAAATGTATCTTCTACTACTCGAGACAGCTTAACCGAATTCGACCCAGGCATGGTCCTTATAATGTTGCTGTACTTTGAAAGTAACGTACCCAGAGCGAGGTACGGTACGATAGGGCCTAATGCACGTAGTAAAGAAGAACAACTAGTCCTGGGGCGACGTGTATTCCACTGGCCAAGATGGGCGTAGTTGAGAGCTCCACGGAGCGCTTCGACAGTCTTATTGGTGCAATACACAAACAAAGCAGAGTTGACTCAGGGGAAACCAGATTGCACTTGGTTCCTCCTCTGATCGGCGCTCTTGTCGTGGTATCTCCGTGTATATCTGACACCAGGAGCTTGTGTACAGCCCATCTGTGTCTTCTAGTAGAGCCACCACAGTTACTGGGGTAGGGGGAGGGGGGTATACTAACGAGCAACGTACGGTCGTGGATCTGCGTCCTCGACCTCGGTTGTCGTTAGCGTCACTGCCGAGTATCAAGACGTTGCCTACGTCCCAGGGGCTAAGATACGAGTCGTGGCAGGCCTGAATATAGCATCGTTAGACCCTGGCACAGCCATTCACGCCAATAATTCCGGATTAATACGGAGCTTCGGTGGAGGTGGGTCGTCGTTTGTTCAGCTCCGCCGATGTCGTGTGTCGCCTGCCTAAGCGGTCCTTGTCTTGCACACGGCGTCAGACACCCATCTACCGCACACTTCCTGCCAAGTCTTGCCAACCTCACCAACTCTGCTGCTTCATTTGCGTTTCTTCCATGCCGTTTTATCGTCGGCGAACTGTCAAATCTGGCCACTTTATTGCATTTTACTAACTTGTATTTGTCTCTTGAATAATTCAGTATAATCTACAAGTCACCGTGTTTCCGTGTTATGTTTTGCATATTTGCGAATTCGTATGCTCTGTGAATACTTAATGCTACACTCGAAATCCAGGTAGAATTCTTTTGCATGCGTGCCTAAGGGAATCAAGTTACACGTTCAATTATTAAACACCGTACAGAAATAACCCATGACATTTAATGAAACTGCTACGCGCATGAAACAAAGCACTCCCTGATTATCCAAATCTAAAAACATATCAGCCAGTGTTTCGGGTACAAGTAAAAATAATTATTTACTGAAACCATTTTAAGTACCGTACACGTAACTTTAAAATTATCCGGTTTGTTGCTATATGAATGTGTGGTTACATGATGCGTAATTTTAAATTTGTGTTTACGATGTTATTATAAGCTGTTCAGTTATTTCCCGTATGTTGCTTTACATGTTCTGTGCTTTACGTATAATTTAACATACACGAACAGTCCATTAAACACCTAATTTTTTGCAATTTTCGCTCAGCTACGTAACTCGCAAATCAGTGGGAGGTATTGTACGACTCTTTCGCTACATTATGTAATCCCATGTATAAGATGTATGTTTGTCACTTATGGTTTGAGTGACGCATTACCAGATATAACCAACTGTGTAATATAATTTCAACTTCTCCAGTTAGGTCAGAACAGGACAGTAGATTTGCATTTGTTTTCATTGTTTTAGTCTGTTTACCGTACTCTTAAATTAAGTCCCTTGTGCTACGGTACAACCTGCATTCTTGAATTCACTCTATCATTTCTATGGCTTCGTATAGGCTTAAAAACCTTAACAATTTTTAATGGCTGTTAATTGTACTGTCAAGTTCTTGGTCAATGCAGATTTTATTTCAGTTAAGTTATAATCGGCGTTATTGATATTATTTAAACCAACAATGTAATAAAATGATGCAATAGGTGACCGATTTTAATAATTTAAATTGTTTATAACAGTCAGAAATATATACATATATAATGAATTTACTTTTTGCCACGTTATATCGGTTCTTCCGGCCTTATGAAAATGTATTTACTGTTATGGTTTATTGTGATTGAAGATTGTATTACGCTTTAATCCATAAGTGAGCCATGTATATAACTTAGTTGTGTAATTAATCAAAATTATTCCTTTTCACCCGTTCAATAGCTAATATTAACGTATTTGCTAAGAAAAATTATCAAACATACTTTTCCATAGTCCTCTAAGAGATAAAATTGTGTGGTAACATTTGTCTAAAATAATGGTTTTATTTCTAAAATGACAGTCTTTAAAAGGATAACAAGACAAACGCAATTGAACAAGACGTTTTCGAGTTCAAATGAATTGTATTGAGTCTTCGTGCATATTATTTTTCCAAACTGACGCGAAGGAACCGTGTAATCACGAGAGCGATCAAGTTTAAAGGTGTACACGTGGTAAGAATTCACAATGTTATGTTTGCATGACGCAGTGTTCGTTTTATAGACATTACTTGTGACTACATTTTACACTTGCAGACATTTTTAGCTCTCATAGTTTTCCCATAGCGGCATATCAATGCCAAAATTTGCATGTTACGTGAACGTAGGAATAAGAAAAGTGACTTACTCGAATGAAATTAGATATAATGAGCAATAAGCTAAAACATTTAAAACCACACAATAAATTACTACTGCCGTTTATTTCATTGTCATAATCAAGTAAATTGGCTTTGTTTAAGACGTTTTTTTTAGGAACAAATGAGTTAAATTGTGTGTTTTTAAATATGTTGGCATATGGCCCATGATATATAATTTCAGTGCAAATTATTCGAGTAAGTCACTTGGTTTTGGATATTCCTATGTACGTGTAACTTGCAAATTCTGACATCAACGTGCCACTGTGGGCAAACTAGGAGATTTAAAAAATTTTACAAGCATAAAATGTAGTCACAGGTAACGTATATAAAAATAAAACTGTACCGTGCAAATATAAAAATATGCATTTTTGCCACGTAAACGCCCTTTAAATAAGCGTGAATAACATGTCACAGCACGAAACTAACACACCACTCCACAGAGAGGAAGAAGGCATGCAGAAGAGTGAACAGATGTAAGTAATTATACTGTGGAAATATGCCAAAACAACATCAAGATGAAGAAAAATATACTGAAGGTTTTACTTAAATTTTGTGTCAGCAAAAACAGTACATCTGTTCTACACACACACACACACACACACACACATATATATATATATATGTTCAATTTCATATACATAACTATATATATACATAAGCAATACATATGTGTGTGATATATGTGTGTGTTCAATTCATGTTTATATATGTGTGTGTTAAATTTATTATACATAAGCAATATATGTATATATATATATATATAAATATATATGCCTATATATAAACAATATTTGAAACAATCTAATAAAACCGGCCAAATTCAAATTTACAAGTTCCCCGATATGAAGAAGCCAACTACAGAAAATCGTTCTGCTACCATTCCTTCAGCCAATGGAATCCTCTACCGGACGATTTCAAATGTTATTAAGATGAGTAATTCAGAAACATTGTTTGCTGATGCATGCTACAGCATACACTATTTCATTCTTGTTAGAATTTTAAATCCTTTTAATATTAACATACTAAATTGTATTTCTGCATTGTTTTGCAAAACTTTTGTATTTTAACTTTTTTATGTATGTAAATAATTTTATATAAACTGAGTTGCTTACTTTTAGTTGAATATTTTTAACATAAATGTAAATACTTATAATTTTAGTACAAATTAAATGTTATACAAACAATGTGCTCGGAATGCAGGAGCAAATCGTTAATGATTGTATACGATATATTGTAAACTGGCATAAGATGGAACAAAATGAAAATAAACAAATATATAAGGACGACCACAGGACATGAAGTGTTGACAGGAATGTAGTAATGGGGACATTGCACAAGAGAGAACGAGTATATTCTTGTAACGGGAGGGGAGGTGGGGTATTGAAGGTTGTAATGCAATACCGAGTACATTTGCTGATTACTGGAATATGGAAGACTAGAGGCGGGAGCTCGCTATTGTTGGCCCCAGTGTCTGCCGACATGGACCGCCTCAGACCTTTGTTTCTCTGCCTTAATACTTTCTGCCGTACATCACTGAGGCATTTATTTAACAGCCTACGAGAACACGGCGCAACCTGGCCGCCTTAGCAGTTCATTAACTTGAAACGTTTCGCTATTCTGTTCAGAATAATACACATATAAGCAATTAACTTGAAACTTCATTTCACTGAATGTAAATGTTGCTCAGATCCTTGTCTAATTAGACGCACTTTTCAGATTATGTACGTAAAGACAGCTAGAGGCGACATTATCACGTATAGCTAATGCACCCTCGCCTCAACGCGAGAGGCGCTCTGTATAAACCTTATTTTTTACAGAAAAAAAATGTATTTGTGCCTGTGTACCTTGCATTAAATAGATAGTGCTCTGAAGCAAAGAACTGCTTGAAATGCATGTTCGTTGTAACTGAAATTTTTCATTAGAAAATGTTTTTCTTTCAGAGTACTTATTTCTTTCTACAAAGCAATCATTTTAAAATGAAGCTAAACTTTTAATATAATACTCTAACTACATCGTAAGAGTTCTACTCAACTCTATTAATAGCAAACAAGTTTTGTTACATTATAATTTCTTACTTTTTGCTTAAAATAAAAATATTCCTACCGTCGTTTCTACATGACATTGTCAGCATTTAAAAAAAAAACTTAAACGAAATTCGTGTTGTGACAACGAAAGAGAATTTAGTGTGTGCACATAAATGGTTGCACATTTAGAGTTTCTCATTGTTTAACTATAGAAGTTAAGAGACATCCTGCCATAGTGAACTGTGTATAGAATAAAACAAGTTTTGTACTGTGCACATACAAAATACGTTCCTTTCACGTGTAGAATTACAGACTTCTGCAAATTTACAAGAGCATATCTCCACTGAAAGAAATATTTACCACGTATTTATTTCAATAGTGCGAAATGAATATTTACTTGAAGTAATAAAATATTTGGTTACAGGAGAAAAATACCAAAAGCAACAGGCCTGATTTTTGTCAACCCAACCAAATGTGTAGTTTGACTTAGTACTCATGCCTGACAGTACAATATTTGGTTGGCGCAATTGTAGTAATTAGTTTGGGATCCAGAATAAACAGTTTGTTCCTTCAACCAAACCGTTTGTGTAATATATCGAATCAAAAAATCACATATAATTAAGAAATATGTTGTAAATTCAGTAATTTTCTAAAAATCCGAAAATATTCGCTGGTTCTTTTTTATGATTCATTACATAACCCATGGCATATTTCGCCGTGAATTATTTTGTTTAAGTAAGTCAGTTGGTTTTCACTATTTACATGGCAGCGTAACATGCAACATTTGGCTTTGACTCACTGTCATGAAAAAAAAAAAAAAAACTATGCGAGAAATTTTTTTTTCGTAAGAGGAAACTATGCTCAAAAGTATCGTCTGTAAAACAAACACTATTTCGTAAAAAATATACATTTATGACTATGTTGTATATTTGAACACCCTTATAGCGATGCGACCGTTGCACGACTGACGTATGCCGTTGTGTGCAGGAGTGTACTTGCGGGACATAATTATGTAAAGTGAACTGATCGCTTTAATTGGGTCCACGAGCATAGAGTGTAGTAGACCTGGAGTAGGAATTTAGTAACTATCGCGCTCCCCGCATATGTATCTTCTGTGATTTCCTTGCAGATGTTAATATGTAGTTACAGAAAGATCATTTCTGACAAATAATGCATCCCAGATAATATAATGATTGAAACTTTTATCTTGTTTCAGTCGGAATCGTAGGAAATTGTAATAATTGGTGGTCTCTATACTTGTATAGGCCTAATAGTATAATAAACTCATTAAACATATATGGCTTTGAATCCTTCCTCCCTACAATAAATGAGTTAAAATATAAATTAATAAAATATGCATATTAACCACAATGCAAGACTTTCTTTTAAATTACAATTGCGGTTTATTTTGTTCACAACGATAACGATTATTTAAAGTGACCAAGCTTGCTTTAAAAACAAATGCATATACAAATTATTCCTCCGTACCCCTAAAGTGCCTAAAACTTTCACCACCAGACTTTTATTTCAATTTATTCCTTACGTGAAATTAATTTAATTGAAAGTAATCAAGGATTTGCTACTTACTCCTTTGCCCATAACGTACCTTAAAAGATATTTTCAGTTTTACTATACATAAAACTAATTAATTTGTAATGTTCTTATTATATGGTCATTTTAAGCGAATCCGTTAAAATGTAGCTCACAAAATTATTTTAATTTGTAATTTGTTCCACAGACATAAATTTAGCAACATGAGAATTAACGTCAAAGAAGACAGAAATATTTCAATACTCTTACAAACTAGTAAATAACACTTTTGTTGTTATAAAATACACACTAAAGAAATAGTAAACGCATTCCTGAAAATTAGAAAATATTTCCAAACATTTATTTTCTTTGTAAAAACCTATTATTCCACGCTGTAGTGGAGCAAATAAACTGATAATTTGAATATTCTAGAACTGAACATACGCTCTACTAACACACCATGTGGCATACCATTGCTTGATAATGCATTCTTATTGTGGTAATATTTAATAAACGTAATACCTCAGCTGTATTAATAAATAAGAATGTTTTACTGGACTTTGCATTTTGTCGACAGCGAGGTCATTAGTAGACATTCACAAACATCCTTAAACCATGACAGGAACTTCGGAAGGAGTCGGCTAGGGCATACGTAAAGGAACCATCTAGGCATTCACCTGGAGCGGTTTTGAGAAACAATGTAAAACCGAAATCAGTATGGCCGAAGTCGGGGAACGTAGCCGGGTCCTACCGAATGAGAGTGCAGCGTGCTATTGTTACGTCATCTCACTCGGTACATAGGTATGTGAGATTGTCATGTGACGTGAGATATTGGACTGTAACCAGCAGTTACGTCAAGTTACATTAAGGTTTGTATCATTTACTTCAAGTTGTGTGTATATAATATATTTTAAATTATCCACGTATTTCCATTGTTTTATTACTGAATGCTAAATAATTTTTCAATTTTAACACGTATTTGTCCATTGGCGTTGTTAAATAAAAATTTTACAACAGTTAATGAAAATCGAAAATGTTGCCTGGTGACCTTTTACAGCTTTATTCAAAATCGCCTTTTTAAAATCCCAAGCGCATTAATTTATTGTGTTGCCACTTGAACACGATATGTATTTTCAATTACCGAGTTATGCGCTTTTTTAAAAAAGCATTGGGAGTAACTGTGGTTCACGCCTACAATAAGAATATTTCAGTAAGATTGTCGCTGAAGTTGAAGTGTATCACTGGCGGGGCGTAATGGAGAGGACTTGGCTTTGTACCGAACCTCACGTATATCTCTCTATAGTCACTAGCAGGTGGATCTTAGAGGCTATCTGCCACAGACGTAGCAGTCTGCTCCAGGTCCCTACAGACATCTGGCTAGTTCTGATAGAAGCTGTGTGCTCACTGATAATAACAGCGCCAAGACCTGCAAGGATAACTTCACTTACCAGGTGATGAGTGCCAGAAGGCAGGTTTATAACCACGGGTGATGATATCTATTACGTCCCTCGAGATAGACTAGACGAGGAATTCTGCGGTGATTTGTCGTTGTCTTCTGCAGTACGGGGATGAGGTCACAACACCCAGTACTGAACATGGAGAGGTAACCGTAAATATAGATCTCCCCGGTCGGGAGTCTAACCCGGAACCCTTGGCTTGCAGGCCAGATGCTCTGACCCATGGGTCAAGTGTCCCACCAATTGAATATGAAGAGTACTATAAAAATTTGTATTTAACTTAAGCATCTACTTTTTTTCTTTCAATAAAAAAATGAAAGTAAATTGCATATGTAAATTAATTTGCTGCTACACTTATTTTGTCACATATATTAACATAAACAATTATATTTTGCTACATATAACGTGAACATTAGCGGTTAGGTTCATGATTATATTTAAAATTCGTCCTAACACGTGGAAACTATGTAACTGTGTATTTTCGTGACGTTCATCTTCGAACAGCCATTCACGGCACAAAAAGCAAACTTCAGTTACACAATTGTATGTTTTATTAGTTAAATTATTTTGCAGTGAATTTGGAACACAACCAATTGTAATGTGTATAATAAATAAGGACTGGAATAGTTCGCGAATTCAATGGCATGTAGACTAGAATCAACTATCCTGTGCATACTCAAGCCCCGACTATCTGTCCAGGCACTAGCTACTACTCAGTGGAACAACAGACACTGAACGAATAGACGGGGTTTGAGTATGCATAGTACAATGAATTCTAGCCTGCAGGTCATTGAATGCGCCAAATTTTCCAGTCCCTAATTAAAAATAAACTGCAATTTGGAACACTTACATTAATAAAACACCGAAAATAGTTATTTAACAGAAACATCTGTATATGCCAAGTTTCTATACATAAGTGTATAAAACAATGGTGCCACTTATTGTTCACAATTACTTGCCTGTGTCGTACTGCTTTCGTACAACCAAAATAGTCTATCTATTGTCTGAAAAGATATACTACAAAATATAGTCTGGTTAAGGGCTTGTTCCCGAGTTTTTTCAGACTGGTGCCAATAATTCAAATATTTTTTAACCAAAAGTTTTGAAAAAAATTTGAGTCAATGTGCAATCACACGATGCACAATACTGTGGACGCGTTTTTTTTTTTTAATAATGTACCATTCGCCAGCAAAAAAATAACTTTCCTTCATATTTGCTTATTTTCACGACGAAAAACGTGGTATTCTCGGTAATGAAATCTAAAAAACCGTTCAGTATAATTCTACAAAAAAATTCGGCTACAAATTATAACATATAAGTGTCAAAACTGTGCAGCGAAATTTTGATATGAGTATTAGGTAGCAATAAAAAAATATTTGTGTAATCATTGCAAAACTTGGTAACAAGGCCTTAACTGAAACTGTATATTTTTGCATTGTTCTGGTTATTTTTCTGAATATCCATGTTAACTTGCCCAGCGTAAGCTAGAGTAAGTCAGTGAAACAGTGTTTAGACTTAAAAACCATAAAATAATATATACAAATAAGTGTGATACTTTGTGTAGTTATAGATAAATTAGTTCTCGTCATATGCCTGAAATACATTTGAATAAATGAACCCGCCCGAACGATTTGTACATACATCAATATTAAGGCGTCGCCCTCCACGTGCTTCAAGTGCGTTGTCATGTGCGGTCAACTACGTTTATTTACGAAACTATTCAACGTGTGAACAATGTGCCAATGTAAGTAAAGAAAGGACATATCTAATAAGGGCGGAATGTCATTGTTAAGACACAGAGTTCATTAGTTTTTTTTCCTCCAACGTAGCTATAAACTGCGTATTCAGGCTTCCATACTTCAAAGTATATTTACCATATGCATGTCAAACTTAGATATAAACGTGCACTGACCTTTGCTACAGACTTTTCACAGCGTAATTATTTGTCACCGCTTAAATCTCTCAGTAAAGTTCAACTGGCAAAAATTTGGCAAACTAGTTCACTTCTTGGCTCGTTGTGGTGATGCGGCATTTGATGGGCGCTTTAAGGCCATGATCTTTCATTTATTTCAAACAACTGCAAATAACTATAATTTTTTTTAACCAAATGCTTTGGAAAAATTTGAGACTGTGATACACAATTTTGACATATCGTTTTTCAAAATAATGTACCGTTTGCTAGCAAAAATTATTTTACTTCATTTTGGCTTATTTTGACAACAAAATATGCAATATTTCAGGGGCAAAAATCTAAAAATCCGTTTGGTGTATTACAAAAACAGAAAAATTCAGAAACAAACGATCATATATAGGAGTTAAACCTGTAAGAATGAATTTTCGATATATGTATTAATTTGCGTTAAAAAAAATGTTTTCGAAACCACTGCAAAACTAATGAGCCAAGCCTTAAGAGGAGTGTGTACCGGTTTGATATGTCTGCGTTTAAAGCTTAGCAACAGCGGAGTGATAAGAGTCAGAGTACCACGCACGACGACAGGCATCTCGCCTCTATTCACAGCGCGCCAGAATGTCTTCCTTGCAGTCTTCTTCCTATGGACCTGTAAGAGGAAACCCTTAAATTGTTATTTGTTGATAGTAACAAGTAAAGGCCAACGCATGCATCTCGTTTCGCCTTTTACGAATTCAGTTGGTATTTCTGGAGTTACAGAAGTAAAACAAAAGCGTTCTTAGCCACTTTAAGTTGCCCGGACATCATGTTTCTAACAAGCGTGCTGAATTGTTACAAGTATAGAAACGTAGTTTGAAGTGTGTGTTCCTTTCTTGGATAAACTCAACATGAAGGGACGAACACGCTAGAATTTAAGCAACTGTAAGTTGGTGTCACTTTCGCAGTTGGCCCGTGACTTATATGACATCCGCTGGTAGTCTCTGAGCCAATAATAACAATATACATTAACGTGCCCCATACCACTGTATCTGCGAGCAGCTAATATATAGCTGGTGTCTGCTCTAGTACGAGATATTCTTTGAGACTAGCCTACGTGTCAGTGAATACGCGATATTTTCCAGTCTCTAGCTATATGAAATAGTTCGAGCCCACGATTTTTCGTGAAAAGAATTCTGCAACAGTTTGTTTCAATGCCTTATGTGCACATATGATGCTTTGCTTCATGGTTATTGGCAGAATGTATAATTGCACAGACGTGGCTCATTTGACTTGTGCCAACAGGAGCAAGGTTACTGAGACACCACACGTCTGTGATTGGCTGGTAGAACCCTAGACGCTGAGAATTATAAACAGCCAATCACTGACCACGAAGCAGGACTGCATATGTGCTCGTAACGGTTTGAAACAAACTGTTGCAAAATTCTTTTCGTGAAAAATCGTGGGCTCGAGAAGTTAAGCGGTTTTGCATGAAAATAATATAGGGTGACACTCTGCAACACCTCCTATGCGCCAGGCGGGGACTTCTCTTAAACCACACGTGGTTGGAGACACTGGTAATTGGCGGGAAAAGTAGATTGTTTGCTAGACTCCAACATGCTATGTATAACACTGAAGGTTCTGCAGCTTTACTGGCTGTCGGCTATCGCTTATATGAAGCACTGTGTCCCTCTTCAACAGACCCAATTAGAACTGTACAGTTTTAACACAGGACGCGTGTGATTTGCCAGAAAACCGTTCACATGTGTTACTATTGAGATACTACAGTTTATTGGAGACTACGTTAAATATTCTCGTGATTTCCCAGTGTTTCTACACGTGGAGTCTGGTGTAGTGACCAATGTGGTTAGCTGCTTCAAGTTAAACGTGTAAAACAAAACTGATAGCTTCAACTGCAATCAAGAGGCATTTGTGACGATTTATAAGTTCACACACACTTTGTAAATGCTCGCTACAGAACACATGTTTAAGGTCATTCTATAATCAGCGAGAGTAGGGAATAATAAAAGCAGTCTTACTTAATGACTCGAGGTACTTATATTACTACAATATCTTCCTCGAGTGAGACAGTGTTTTGTATCCAAACTTGAAGTTTTGTGTCAAAAATTTTTTAGTTGTTTTACGATCGTCCAAGGAGGATAATTTTAAATTATATTTCACACGGGCCTACCTCAAGGCATTACTAGTGTCTGTCTTCTTAGTTGCCATAACAAATATCTCTGTTAGTTATATTTGTGAAGTTCTGGGGCCGCGGTGACTGAGTGGAGTCTGGCCGCTTGCAGAGTGGCTAACGCGTATGACTGGTGGGCCAAGGTTGGCGAGCTTGATTCCCAGCCGGGGAGGTGACACTTCCTCGCGTTCAGCACTGGGTGTTGGTGTTCGTTTTGACTCATTACAAAAATTCACCGCACTATTACAAACTACAACAAACAAAGTACATATTTCTCGGGAGACACTTTAATTTTCCAAATAAAAAGGGGGGAGTGTTTGGTACAGTGGCGAGGCGATCACGTTACCATTGTACTAGACGTTTAAAAAAATAAATTTTTAAAAAATTACCACACCATTCATCTTCCACCAAGATGACCCTTGTACGATCCCCAGCGGTGTCAGTCCTCGGATTTAGTGTGTGGAAATCGTGCTGGACGATGCCTTTGACCGGTGGGTTTTCTCGGGGATCTCCCGTTTCACCCGCTCCTTCATTCCGACGCCGCTCCATACACCTTACATGCCACCCCTCCCCAGCTCTGAAGACCTTGATGTTAAGAGCTGACGAAAATCTCTCGAACTCACTTATAGAAGTTTATGTAAAAATATTTTCTAGGGAACTTCACACAATGAGCTAAAATGTGTTAACTAATGTATAACCACGTTAAAAATAAAATACATAATATGCACTAACCCCATTAAGCATACATATGCCGAATCTGTAATGGCGACCCGAACGATTACGTCGGATACATCACATTGTCTCTAGTTCAATGATTGTTACCTTTCCATTGTCGGCTGACTTCCATCAAGACTTATAGCTGTTACCTGTTTAATTTATGACCTTTAAAAATTATAAATGCCTCTTTTGTACTTTACATGTCACCCAACTGAACTTTGTGACTTAAAATTATTGCGAGGTCAAGTACTGCAGTTTTCATCTCCGCAAAATAAATGTATAAAGAAGTTTAAAAACGGGCATTAGTACTCATACGCATACAAACATATTGCGCGGTTGCAATATGTCATGTATACGACTGAATATGTGCACACTGTTTACCGGACTGTTCAGAAATAATAGCGTTTTCTGTACTGATTTTAAACTATGACAATAAATCATTGAAAAATATCATATCTGTGCTTTCTGCATTATGTTAACTGCATATTTGGTCATAAATACTTCCCTTAGACGATTTGCCTATACTTGCTAATGGTTTCCTCCCCATTTATCTACAACAAACCAATGATACTCACAGAGTAATTACTTGTCTTAAAGAAGCGGTACTTAAGTTATATGAGGTGCGCCAAACCAAGAAAAGCCCTTGGAAACTGCTGCAGTTGTGCTAAAGAAGTTGCGCTCTGCAGTTTCAATTTTTAAGGACATGGCCGGGGCATTTAACTCCGCAGTCCTTTGACAAGCAACAATACAATTTATTGTTGTTCAACAAGCAGTGGACAAGACTTTGCCGACCTCAAGAGAGGTTATAGTTCAGCAGACGTAGGATTTATGGTGATGTTAACTGCCGTCATTGTACATAACTGCTGCTAACGAAGACGTCAAACAATCACCTCGGGCTGGTTAACTTGCGCTTGATGCAGACAAATAGCCTGAGGTGGATACTCAGACACGTTAACACGTGACACTTGCGATCACCCACATCAGCTCTGCACTTTTACTACGTCTTCAGATCTACGATTTTTAAATTGTTACACATATATATTTTTATTTATTTATTTGTGCATGTACAAATGTGCCAACTAAAAGGTGATGATTCATTTTAAGAGACTGGTTGTTTAACTATGAAAATATACGTATTCCTGAAGCTATTATGTTGTGGGGTAGTAAAATTGTTCAACAACGCCGATATTTTCAGATATAGTGGTTAATCATATAGACTCACTCATTTAGGTAATACAACGAAATTGTGTGTTACTGTTTTACCCAAAACTATTAACATTCACATTTATTATTATTATTATTCACGTAGAAGCCACTATTATTCCGCGCGAAGTATCTACGTGAAATTTATATATAAATAAATATATATATGTGTATATACATACACACATACATATATACCATATCTGCGATCGCCTATACACAAACAGTAAAGGACCTTTATGTAGGTTTTCAGCAAACGGAACAGGCTGATGTGACGTATTCGTGCTATTCATGTGGAAATGTTCCCAAGTTTATCTTTACAGAATATTTATATTTTCTGCTCTACATGTGACGTATTCAGTTCAGCGTAATGGTTGTTACTTATTCATCTATTCATTATTTGTATGGTCTGACAATCTCTCTCGTTCTCTCACATTCTCTCTATTTATTTATAACGTGTTAACGTTTCCCTTTTAGAAACTCTGTGACAGAAAGCGCCAAAGTAATAGGGAATGTATGGAACTGGGATCTTTTCATAAGATTAAATATCGGGAAATAATCTTACTTTAATAACTTACAAGTTTTCCGCGTATGGACAGTTGTAGTTATACTCTTTGAGTCTCTGTGATGATTATACAGATATTTGTATGTACAAACACCTATTCTACAGTAACACAAATCGCTATGACAAGTAGGTTACTTATTTTAATGCACAACAGTTTTATTATCTAGTAATAGGAATAACATTTGTTGGTATAAAACATTTCGTATGTTTATTAGCCGTTAGTTAAGGAAACAAATGAAATGTAATATGTAAACAATGATATTTGTCCGTTTCGTTAACATAGGGGTAAATAATATACTTGATTAAAAATAATTAAAACACCAGAAATAAAAAAACTAAGTAATGGTGACGGAGTTCTTCCCCAAAGTCGTTTGAAGGAGTTTTGAAAGTCGTAAATTAGCCTAGGAAGGTCCAAAATAATTAAGCTGCTATCACACGCTTGCGTTCCGCGTAATCCCAATAACGACTTTAGTTGACAAGCCGCAATATTAGGATGCGAAGGCTTCATAAGTCTAATGCTACTGATGGTCTGTTTGACTGCTGCTCGTAAAACAATTTCCTTCGAAGACAAGGACAGCAAACAAAACACTGATAAAACTTCTTAGTGCCTTGTTGTACTTTTCCTTGCTCTGTAATGTAGCCTAATTGTGCCTTGATTTTTGGCGGCTTTCTAAGGAGAACATTTTAAATCCACGACCTAGGCCAACCGGTGCAAGATACCAAACTTCCACTATTATTATGACAACTGCATCCCTGAATTGAACAGTCTGTAATCAAATTGATTCTCAAACACATTACATCTGTAATCAATGTGGCGATGATGTAACATATCAATATATCTAGAGGCACGAGTATTTCGCGTATTCATCTGGCAGCAGACTAGACTTCACAGTCCTATACACGCACTGGCCGAAGTCGAATATCTATTGTCTTCTAACTATACATGTTGGTAGTACTTGTTATCCCCACGACTTGTTTCCTTATTTATCACTGGCTTGCAGTTGTGAAAGGTAAGTTAAACAGCTGTCGTCTAATGACAGAAGGGGCAGGTAAGTATACGTTATTGGCATTCAACCTGGCCTACAAGCAATACGCGAAATAATCGTGCCTCTAACCATACAGTATACGTACATATACATTCAACACAAAATCTCGGAAATTATCTGTTACGTATTACAATATGAAGTTTCAGTGGCTGGAAATTACTATTCCAGAAATTATATAAGCAATAAGAAAGGCTAAAAGACTAAAAATAAAAAATATATAATTAATTTAAAAAAATTATACCGGTTGTATCATCTATGAATGTTCAGGTTCATTTACGCTCCTTAACCGTTGGAAAAATGTAAAAACACGTTGATTATTTTTATCATTACAATTTTATTAATGTTTCCGGAGTGCACGTACAAATTTCAGGCCACCGTACCGATTGCCGAAATGAAATTAGATGTTCTACAAGATTTAACTTGCGATGACCAACAAGATGGCGTTTCTTTACTAATTGGGACAGCACATGGCGAAGCCGATGACAATGTTTCTTTGGGCAGACGTTATAAGCAGAAAACACAGTGTCAATACACGCAAGAACATCAGTGTAAACGCACCTGACGACTCATGTAGAGACATGTACATTTCGCGAATTCATTTTAGAACAGGTTGGATTTCAAACGTCTGTACACGTTAGTTACTTTCACGATTGTGTCACTGTAACTGAAACTCTTCCTTGAAGACTGTGAACCAATAGCAGACCCGCACTAGAACACTCACTGACTGCCGCGCCATCTTGTCGTATACAACTGGCCACTCACTGCATCAACAGCCAATGTACAAGGAGTGAACATAGGACTGTGCAGTCTAGCCGACTGGACGTTGAATCCGTGAAATATCCGAGTCTCCACTTATAAGTGGTACATCCGCTACACCGAAAAAAATATTTTCTGGCAGCTACAAAATATTTTGTAAGTATTTACCCTGCAAAATGTATTTTGTGGTAACCACAAAAAAGATTTTGTTGACACCACTAACATTTTGTGGTCATAACAAAATTATTTGTTGTTACTACAAAATAATTTTGCAGGGAAGTCTTCCAACAAATGTTTTCATTCAGTGTTTGTGTGTGTGTGTGTATGCATAAATATATACACACATAAAACTACTAACGTAAAATCACTACAAAACTTGGGGACTCAATGGTTACGGTACTCGCCCCACACCACGGAGACCTGCAGATCGATTCTTGGCGGAACCGGCTCACAATGTTCACAAGTGGGTTACATGGAGGAAGTTGCCGGTTTACTGACGGGTTTTCTCGGGGAACTCTCATTTCCCCCCCCCCCTTCAATTTTCATAATCTGCAGCTTCTGTGTTGCAGGTCGTCATGTCATTGTTCGTGGTACTGCTCACGTCTAGGAGCGTCCAGTTCAGAAGTTTATCGTATCAGGGTTGTGATGCTCTGCTCCTGAGTACTCTCCCAACTAAGATATTTATTTGTGGACTCTGCTCATTCTTACAGTGTTCCGATTGTTCAAAAATGTTCAAGTGACCACCATGTTTTAAATATGAACACGGCATGAAGAAAATAACAAAAGTAAAGTCATTTTATAAAGTAAAATATGTTAAACAGGTGTGACGAAATTTTACATTTTATTACCGCAGATATTGTGCTAGCAAAATAATATAAACATAGCCGTAATTTTAAAAATATTATTACGACAGGAACAAATCACTCGGAAGTCAAGTCACCTTACTATGTGTAACAAGTATGGTTAAATGTTGTCTACAGGCTCAAACGTGTTTATGTAGTGGCATACATACAGACACACTCCGCGCGGCGAGCAACATGGCACGTGGGAGCTACAACCGGTGTATCTCTGCAGTGTCGATGGTTGCATGCCTGCAGGCGCTCTGCGCAGTAATTTCAATAAAACAATAAATAAATAGTTAAATAATGAACAACATTTTTAAAACGGACTGAAAAGTATAAAATTAGTTCTCGTATTAAAATCCTTGTAAGATTTTAAAGAAGAAAATGTAAAGTTTATGAAACAATTAATTGTTGCTTGGTTAGTTAACTTACTAACAATTTTATTGCATTTTTAATTATTTAAACTGTTGTGTGAGTTTTCTCAACACCCCTGCTTAGTTTTATGTATAGCACGCGCTTCACGTTTTTCATTTTAAATTTTACAAGTGTTTTCGTAGGAAAAAATTAAATTACACATTTAGTCCGATTAAAAAAAAGTGGTAAAATTTTTCTTTGAATAACAACTTCATAATTTTTTAATCGTGTATGTATGACATTTTTCAATAGATTATAAACAAACAAAATTAATATCTAACAGATACACAAACAAACAAGAAAATTAGTTAATATTTCATTTCTATCCAGTTATGACCTATGTTCGAAGATTCAAATCTTTGGCTAATCGGGAAGTTAGTTAAAAATAGATTGAAAAACGTGTTCCGAACAGACAAACAAACAGACAAGAAAGCGAGTTAATTAAAACACTGTAAAATTATCGTATAGGGCTTTGCGAGCACAAGTAGTGACACCGAGAGATCAGGCATGTGATTGGGCGCTCGCAGACATCTAGAGAATTATGAAGGATGGCATGATACGAAGCTCTTACGTTGGAGAAATGGCGCAATGTGAATATTAGGGTATTTCCCACGTATTTACCATTTTAAAGATCCTGCACTAGGGTTTCACTACATAAAAAAGATCGTAAAAATACTTGTTTTTGCCATTTTCGACCGTGGAAAAGTCGAATACCTGACTTAAATAATATGCTCACATGAAACGTTATTTGTATACTATTCCTAAGTTGGCGTATCTCATGTACGTGAAGCAGTTGCGAACAAACTTATATTTTCAGAATATGTTGACATCGCTTGGTGAACTGGGGCAGCAACAACCTGAACAAATGTAAAACTAACAACAAAACATGAGTATGTTTGTGTCCTATGTTACAAGAGGGAAGTCTGCAGCCTGTATTTTGGTCTCAGTTATGTTGGAGGTTTGAGAAAAGTATTTCTAACGCGCGGTGATTTATAAGCATTTTAAATTTCTTCCATGAAAAAAAAATTTTTTTTATCGTAGCTACGTTCGTTTATAAAAGTGAATTCACGGCCGCTCAAAATTGTAATGAACAGTTTATCAAAATGCCGTATCTGGTATAATAGATTCTATATTCGAGAAACACTGAGACATAACCAGGCGTTCGCAATTTTTATGGTATTTATTTTTTAAATTTAACGAGAGCAAATATCGCATAGTTGTTTGGCAGTTTTGTTTGATACGGTTTTTGGCGTTATACCTAACTTTTGGAAACATCAAATTAGCCTATACGGTTTCACCTAATAAATAAGTTAACTACAATATTGTTGATTACATATTTAGTTAATATCGTAGTATAAAATGTCAAAATTAGCCGACATAATGAAAACCATTTTTAACTGAACTGCCAAACAGCTGTATGGTACCTGCTCTAGTTCAGAACTAATGATATCATCACACAATCAGCAGAACAATTGGAGCACGTCCTGAAACTTCGAAGATATATTACTCCCACTTAAAGAATAATAGTGAAACCCTGACACGAGTTGAACATCTTGCAAATAGATGTTATACTGTGTTAAATACGTCGGTCAGCAGCACACTTAGAGCACCATCCATCTTGTGCCTCACACACAAACACAGACTCAACTAGGGAGCCACGCACCACCTCACTATGTGCTTTAAATACATTGCTGTGTGTCCGTAAACTATTTCTTTTAAACTAAATTATTCTGTACGTGCCCTTTGTGTCAATATATGACAGGAAATACACTTCGGGCAAGTATGAAATGTCAACGTTAACACACCATGTGAATTTAAAACGCTATATCTAAGCTCTGCAAGACAACGTAAAAACTGCCTTTCAGACAATCGTACTTCAAAATATACTTACAGGATGTACAAAATATGCACATAGACTCTTGCACTAAACTTTACTACAGACTTACAACCAATATAATTGTATGATCCCTGCATTAAGTACTATAGTAAGGAAGGATCGGCGGGAGTCTAGAATACTAATTCAACACTTGTAGTGGGGATGCGGCATACGATGCACACTTCAAGGTCGCCCTTATAGCTCCTCTAGCACGCAGGTAGCCGTGGCGTAGTCGCGTGCTGTTGTTCAGAATGGTTGGAGCCAAGGGCAGTATATATAAAGGGCTGGTTGTTACACTCTGACCAGCTTACAAATGTCTGGCGAGGAGTTGAGTGTGTGGCGACTGGCAACATGCCTGTCCTCGTCACACTCCACTTTCTGTAGACACTGTTCATTTTGGCGCTCCCTTCTAACTAATGTACCTCAACAAGTTGCTCTGCAATTACACTCGCCATTACCCAATCATGTCCCATCTATAACACTGCCGCGTTTATACACTGAAGCTGTCATTGCAGTGGCGATACAGACGCGACGTGATGGCCGACATGCGAATAAAATAACTTGCCAGCCAATCATCGTAGACTTACATGACGTCAGTCCGACAATATCGCATGCAACGTGCGATTTCTAGTTTTATAATTATGACTGTATTTCCGCACGTAGAATAACAGTGTGTGTGTGTGTGTGTGTGTGTGTGTGTGTGTGTGTGTGTATATATATATATATATATATATATATATATATATTTATTTATTTATTTATTTATTTATTTATTTAAATAAAATGAAAAATACTATATTAATGTTAACATTAATGGCTGTCGTGCAAGAAGTTAGTATGTAGTGGCAAGGAACTATTTAAGTATAATAATAATGATTCAGTATTTGTAGCATGGCAGCAAATCTACTTTACACAATAACGAGAATTTTTAGTGTCGCGCCGCGCATTTCGCGTCGAGTCTGTCGCGTTATTGTAATTCCAGCTTAAGGGGAATATTGACTCTTGACACATAGTAGTTCCTCGACTAATGGTAAAGGTTTGTACTCCCGGCAGGATTTGTAGAAGTGAGGTGGTGAGATTATAGTAGCACTGGTAAAGATGACATGAGGTAAGTATGGAGCATTTGCGGATTGAGATGGTTGAGAAGGGGAGAATGAGAACCCGAGATGCGGCATTATCCGCCATGTTTCTCACATGCAGAGATCGTGGATGATCCTCCTGGAAATAGGGACCAGAATGCCGTGGTGCGTGACGAATGGTCTGCTAGGTAAATCACTGCGCAACCCGTTAAACACAGCGTTCTCATGATATTCCGTACACAGACTCTGTGGTTACACATCCACCGTAGGAAATTATAAAGGTGCTATAATTTAGTTGTAAATTTCTTTGGATGTCTGTGAACAATTTTAAGCGTTATACATGAATTTATGTAAGATGCTGTCGACAATGAACTGCCTTAAAATTAATTTCGTCTATAGAGTGGTCCTGTAAATGCCTATCAGGTATCTGCTTACCAAGTTTGCTGCCACTGTGCTTAAATAAAGAACAAAACATTTAAAGAAAAGTTTCTCTGTTAATTAAACTAAACTATAAGTCTTTTATACCACGAGTACTGAACTTAGAATTCCTCGGACAATGAAAACTGTATCAAGAAAATTTCCCATAGTAATAGGTGCTTGTTTACGTATTTTGTAAAATGAGAATATTAATGTAAAATTTTAGATAGTATATTTCAAAGATAAAAATTTACAAATAACGTTAATGTTGCAGTATTGCTCAAGGAATTTAAGTTAGGTTTATCGTAAGATCAGTATCCTCCGTCTTATAATTCTTGTCATTTCGACCATGTATACCTAAATCATCTGCTTAACGTGGCACAGGTATTAAATTATTCATGTTTATCGATGTGGTATACAGTCATTATGATACTCAGTATTTATTTGCTGGTGGTTATATTTATTAACCGTATCATCAATAATACTGTGGACAATGTACGAAGCTAAGTCATATGCTTTGACAATGCCTAAAGTACTACAAAGAATTTGTATGGAAGATTAAAATACAAATTCAATAACGCAAAATAGTGGGAAATATTCCTCCTTAAGACATTACTAACTTCCTCGCCAAGTATCTAGCTATATTACGTACCAGAAGTACCGTGAAGACACGACATATGCGTAGAATTAAACGTTTGCGCGGAATTAAATCACCGCACATTTAAACATTTTGTTTTAATAATATAAAATATGTGTAGACTTGAGATCACACAAATTATCATGGCTTAAACCAAATATTATAAGTACACGTTGTTTGCCTTAAATGTGTTTGTCCTAAAATTTAGGGTTAATAAATGCTGGGTAAATGACTTAAGGGCAAATATGTACGGAGGAAAATTTTTTGGGGTAAATGCCTTTATGGCAAACTATTGTTACGGCAAATACCTTTACGGCAAACAACTAAGGATAATTTACTGCAGGACAAATGCTTTAAGTTAACGTCTGTTTAAGAACAGTGTTTTAGGTTAAATCTCTTTAAATCAAAGCCTTTAAGGCCTCGCACGGTAGTTTTACAACGATTTTAAAAATATTTTATTGAAAGGACCATAATTTTTATGTCGAAGAACTCTTATTGTTTTGTCAGAAATATACAATTAATTGTACATCGAGGGTGAAACACTGACTCCGTAACTGCATAAAATATAATGTCACAAAAAGGACTGCGACGAAGAATAGTAAACGAGGTGTGTTGAAATTATAGACAGTACTTTGGAGATGAAAGGAAAATTATGATACATAGGCCTACAACTTGTCAACAGAAAAATTTGGAATTTTTCAACTGTGGTGATCATAGGAATCTTATTTTAATAAATTACGTTTCCGCTGTGTCAGTGCTTGACTCTCGACATATATTTTGTAGCAATAAACCTCGTAGTTTCCCAGATTTACTTATCCGAAGTATTGACACTTTGTTATGAAAAAAAAAAAAACAAAGTCAAGGAAAACAGTTATTTGCGAACAAGCGGTGCATTATTTTGCAAAACGCCTGCGCAGAATTATGTGTTTTACTACTCTCACAGTTTAGAATGTTTTCAAGTAGTCCGTTGGAAAGTTTTGAGTATATTGCGTCAGTGTGACAATTTTCTATCATGGTGTTAAAGCAAACTCTTTGTTGGACGTGTAAAACAGGTAAAGAGCATTAATGGCAGATTGGTTTAGGACATACTATGCACTATGTTTGCAGCACAACAGCAGACTGGCTGGCCGGGGTCAGCTAACATGGGTCGACGTGCAAGACAAGGACGGTAGATCACATCTGTGTCGCCCCTGCAAGCCGCGTGCACATGCGCAGTTACTAATTCCCTCCGAGCCTGTGATTTATGTGCTGGAGTGTTAGCACCCCCCGGCCTGGGGGCAAGCATGTTATCCGCTCTCATCTCGCTAAACACTGGGCGGTGTGGCTGGGCAGGAGGGAGGGGGTGTGTTCAATCCAGCAGCTCCACGCTGCAGCTAGGAAGACGACGGCAGTACATCACATACACCGACCAGCGGAAATTAATCTGGCCGAGGTTTGCCTTTTTGCCTCCGGCCAGGACGGTCCGAGGTCCGCCATTATGTAATTCTTCTCCCTTCCCCCTCCCCCGTCCTTCCCATCAGGCTGGCTCGCAAGGTGCTTTAAGGGTGTTCATGTTGGATAAAATCCTAATTTTATATTTTTATGAAATATTGTTAGTTTTCTAGGCGATATTTGTGAGTCCAATTTCCTCTTAAAAAAAAAAAAAAACAATTTTATGTAACAGAGTTTTCTCACAACTGTAGATCAAAGTCAAAATTTGTATGTACTATTCATATACTGAAAACCAGTTGACTTACTTAAATAATATAATTTAGGGTTAACTAACATCCAATGGTCTATGTATTGAAACATTTAGAAACCCACAACGTAATATTTTTAAAACTTTACATAATTCTCACGGACACAGGAAAGAAGTCGCAAATTCAGCATTTTTTAAACACAAAAATTTGTCCACTGGAAGTTTTGTTAATATTTCGTTACATAATACATGGCATGTTATTTCACTGTGAATAATTTCACTTAAGTAAGTGGATTGGTTATGTGCATGGCAACGTAACATGCAGATGTTTGCCTTTGACACATCGATATGAGAAAACGTCCAGAGCAATTATTTATTTCGTAAGAGGAAACTATACTCATAAGTATCGTCTACGGAACTAACACTATTTCATAAAAATATAAAACTATGATATAATCGCTCTTGGACATCCGTAACAGCCGCCAGTCTGGACACAAGGGAGGACCACAGTCTGCCCGATAGCAGAGCATGTGAACACTATGGTCACGTGTTAGCTCGTGGTAAGCACATCGTCAGCTGAGCTTGGACCTGTATAAGCCGCAGTTCAGTTGGCGGTCCCAGTAACTGGAGTGGAGACCACTGAACATTCAGTCAGTTGTTGACTCAGTGGAGCGTGGTAGGTATGTGCCTAGGATATTGCAACAAACTGTAGTTCGGTGCTGTGAGTACCAGTATCACCGCCAACCGTAACAACTTACTACTACGCCAACTTTTTTAATTCAGTAATATAGTTTTGTGTTTACTTTGCTTTTGATATGAACGAATTTTATTAGTGAAATTATTTTTGAAATTATTTTATCACAACTTTGTAACATTTTCCTAAATGGTTTTTAAACAGTGAAATAAGGCATCTCACTTTTTCTGCGTCGACGTTTTAAGCCTTGCTTTCCTCAACCAGCCTAAAATGTAATAAAATTAGTTCCAAAATAAAAATTTCCCATTCAAAGGAAAATTTTTACTGTCTGTTTTGCAATAGAGTTCGTAAAATACAACTTTTATGTATGTCGATGCCACACTGCACTACTGTCAGTAGTAAAATATGTTTAGCGTGTGTGGTTGGTATTGATACTGCGACTAGCCACCCCCACGACTCTAAAACCGACCCAGAAATAAGAAGGCCGCCGTAACATGGAAGTATAGGTGATTCGGGATAAAGTGAACACTCAAAAAAGCCCTGTTTTTTTTCTATTTTCCGCCTATTTATATCTTTCCGCTGCATGAAAACATAAACAATGCCGCGTGATTTTATTTACATAGGCTCGTACAATGTTTACAATTACATTACACTGCTCCGATAAATGTTATCTCCAACATCTACTCATTAAATGATCGGGCGCAGTATATATGCTATACTCAATAGTAATATTACATACAAATACCTGCGAGTTAACGTTTTATGACACTGTTTTCTCTTCATCGACTCTTAATTGGTTACGACACACACTCTTGTAGTTACTTATCGAAATCGAAATCGAAACGAAGCCGAAGCGGCGAAAACCTAACTCTGATGCCACCCGTCGGAGGGATTTTGAACTCCGTCTGTGGAACGAGCGTTAGCGGCAGTGTGTCAACGGCTGTTTTGAATTCAGCGGGCGGTTGCATCACTTTGTGACGGCGCTATTCAAGTAAAATTACTTAGTCAGTAGGTATGTCAAGTGCGTAAATAAATATTTTAAATCATATGGTATACAGAGAGGTCGATTGCATCTTAAGTTCTTTCACTAATGCTGTTTTCAAATAATAAAATACACGGAACTACATGCAATGATTCGCTACCAACCATACAAACAATAATGTAACTGTTGTTAATGTTGACTTATATGCAGTAACGGCTAGTGATTTATTTCAAAGGTTAAATCTTTAGTGCTCACTTTATTCCGAATGACCTATAACGTGTCTGTCTCCCTTATGTACTCTGTGGTTCAGCGCGGCGCAGTGAGGTTTTACTACTGGAACAGTTTCCGCTAATGCAAATATCGTGGTTCGGTTATTACGAATGAGAAATGATGACAAACATAGGTTCACCCGTGTGTTGTCTATTTACCAGGAGCTGGAAGAGGAAATCTTACCGCAAACATCAACGTTATTTTCGTTCACCAGACACGAAAATCGGGAAGGACTCGAACACGTTTCACAAGGCAATTTTTCTGGCCGCAACACCACCGCAGTCTTCAGTTAACGTCTCAGAGACTAGAATAGTTACTACAGTTGGTGTGTAGAGATTTAGTCTGGTGTTTGTGTAAGATGTGGTTTCTTGAAAGTTCCTCACGTCAGTTTTGTGAGATCCGTGTGAGTGTCTGGGTAGCTCACTGTAAACAAGGTGTTAGTGCGGTCCAGTCTGTGATGTCTTACAATACAGGACGCTGCACAGTTACATATAGGTGGTTCAGGATAAAATAAGTACTTTTGAAACCCTAGTAATTTTTTTTTTACTTTTAGGAAATTTATATTTTCTGTATTTTCATGACACTATTAATATAAACAAATCAACGTATGTAACAATCAAAGTTTGTAGATTATACCGCATTCAAAAAGGAAAGTCTGAGGTGACGCTATATAATATTTTTTAAAATTGTTATTCTAAACTAGATGTTCTTAAAGAGTTATCATTTTATAGAGAACCATCTATATCAGGTTTTCTGACCAACAGTTCTCACGTCTAAAGAAACATAAAATATTGTATGAGCATATATTGGAAAATGCAACGCCATTTCTGCTCCACACTACATGAAGTATTGGTGCATAACGTGGCAGCTGGATCGTGTTTGTGTGTATTGTCATGGCAGCTATTACTAGCGACTACACACCAGAATGGTCGTGTTTAATTGTGCGGTAGGCTATGCCCGATATAGCCTCCACAGCGACACGGTCCAGCTGCGCGCTGTGCACTATACGGAATGTCAAGATATTAACAGCCCAAACTCTGAGAGGTGACTCCTCACGAAAATATAAGAAGACATTATATGAGACACTTTCAAGACAAGTGAACATTAAGGGACATTGAAAAATCGACTTTAAGGTTGTAATTTGACAAATATAAAAAAGGTTCTGAGTTGGATTGAGATTCTGTGGCTGATTCAAAAGGGTTATTGAGGTATTTCATCTGTAATAAAAATTTGCCTTTAAACGTTCCCCTTTCATGAAAATAATAAGTGTGGTCACTCTCATGTTGTATAAAATTACTTTGCTGGCAGGAACTGTGAATATTTCTTGTTGTTTATTCGAGCAGAGAATCGTAAGAGAGAAAAAAGTTCCTCTTATTGCAATCTCCTGGAATGCACTGTTTACCATACAAATGCACACACATGTTGCTGTGGCAAAAATACAACACCTTCTATGTAGGAAAAAAGTGCTATTTCCTCCAAGGAATTGACTTGTACGTGCGCCTTGCCCCCCTCCCCTCAGGAAAATTCAACCCGTGATGCAGTTGTTTAGAAGTAGCTACATTGCAAAATTCACGCAAGTAAATTTCAAAAAGCTTGTGGTCGGTTCGGTAAATTTGCCAACTAATTTAGTTCTACAGCATATTTTCAAAACTATATTTTTAATTAAATTTGATTTTTATTTATTTTTTTCATTTATTTATTAATTTTGTTTTAGAGAAAAATGGCTGAATTTATTTTATTAACTATATAACATCCCCTAAGTACATTATGAAGAATTACGAAATGGTTTTTTACTAACTTTTTCCGCTGAACGACAGATACAAAATTGTATGAAAAGATAATTCTGCGACACGGGGTTTATAAAGCCTGAAATTGAGCACAGATCATAAAATAGAATCGTCACATAGATGTGCTGGAAACGGTTCTTACAGTTTAGTTATTTTTATTTTTCTGTAAATAGTACTATGTTAGCTAATTACTTAATTAAAGAACTTTTCTTTTTAAGTAAAAATTTATTGAAAATTATGTAACTCTTAGTTTCGAAATATTAAGCTATGGCACATACTTTTCAGGACTACATGTGACAGTTTTACACATGCCACTAATTTTTGGTTTAAAAAGTAGAACATACTAAAGTTGCATAATAGGAGACGAGAGTATTTTACGACACTTTAACAGCGAGTCTTAAGAGCCGATGAGGGTGAGGTGAAAGCACATGCATAACATCCATGCCGGTACCGGAATCCGAACACAAAACTTCTCGCACCGTAGACCAGCTCCTAACCGACTGTTTTAACTGCATATTTGGCCACGTAAAAGTGACTTCATGACTTTGAGACTTATTTGTAGGGCGTGAAGACAGTTAAGAGCTTAGATACACAATGTCATTGTGGAAGAAACTAAAAGCACTAGAAGTAAAACCAGCTACAAGTATTGAGCAATAAAAGGTAATATACACGGTGATATATCATGGAAAACGTTTTACGTACAATAAAGAATATAAAATAATGTAATTCTGTCTTCTTCTCAGATATATTCAGAATTGTTCCCCTACGATTATGATTGCAGAACGTACCGTAAAATGTCGACCATTCCCGGAGTTTGAACACTCAAAACTGCCCTGTTAAATTTATATTTTCAACCATTTTACATCTATCTGCCCGTAACGACTAATTACGGAAAGTATCTAACCTCTGGACACGTCACGTAATGTTTGCACGTATAAGATAAATTGTGCAGTCGGCAGGAACCTACGTAGCTGGTAAAAAAAAATTAATAATCATATAAAAAACGAGTAGGTCGAATTAGGTTCATTTTATTTCAGTGTTACTGTGTTAAAATATGAAAATAAACTAATTATATCCAATAATTAGCTGCCAACCATATAAAGAGTAAGGCACCTATAGTTAATGTTAAATTCGACGAAATAACGGTTAGTCATATTTTTTTAAGAATACATGTTTAGTGCTCACTTTATCCTGAACGATCTATAACAACATTCGATTCCCGACGGGGTCGGTCCCCTGATTTCCGCATGTTGGAATCGTGCCGGACGATGCAGCTGGTCGGAGGGTTTTCTCGGAGATCTCCTGTTTCCCCCGCCCATTTATTCTAGCGCTGCTCCATACTCACATCATGTCACCCCCCCCCCCCAAGCGCTAAAGACTTATATGTTAAGTGATGGCCGGAATATATTCACTTCTATTAACAACGTCTTGGGACTTCATTTTTATGTAAAAACAATCACGAGACTTTTCAAAGACATTCACGACGCCATTTATAGTTACAGAATACGAATTCTTTTCGTAAAGATAGTAATATTGTAATTATAGTTGTACAAAGATCGTATAAGAGACTGATAAAGTCAGAGAACAGGCTCCCAGTGTAGCAGGCAGGCTCTACCTCGGTCAAGGTCAACCAGTAAAGACAAAGTCTCGCCCGCATCCTCCCCTCCTCACAACCCCGCACTCCCCTCCCACCCTGGCGGCGAAATATTAGCCCATTACCTACATCCAGCACTTCACTTGTAGCCATTTATTCACATGAAAGCTGGCCGTGCAAAATATACATTTCTGTATTTGGCTTAGCCTTCGCTGTTGCCGACTCTCAGGATATAAACTTGAATTGTTTTGCATCTCATAATCTTTTTATGAAAATTGGAAGATTACCCAAAGAGAACGTTCCTTTACTTAAAAGCACATTTCAACAATTTATCACGCATGAAAGATTACCAACAATAATTTTATCACAAAATATGTAAATAACTTTTTTTATTTTAAATATTTCTTCAAATCCTGCAAATGTTTAAACACTACTGTAGGTCTTCTTTTTTTTAGGTGCAATTAAGATCCGGTTAGAGACATTAATTTGAAGTGACACAATGACGGTTGGCTGCACCATAATATTTTAACCATAAAATTTTAAAAACCCCGAATAAAGTGTGTGATTTATTAATAAAATAGTGTAACCTACTCCAGATTACTTCGGAACTTAAAAAAATAAATAAATAATTATATTTTTTGGGAACATTTAAAGTTTTCAGATACCTCAGTGGCTCATTTTTATTCATAGTATTGCGGACACATACCGTTTTAGATTACTGCTCCCAGGCTCGCCAACCTCAAGTAACTGACTGAAACTCAGTACAGTCTTGCGTAACTCTGTTAGTTGGTAACTCTGATGTTTGAGTGAGGAGGCGAAGTGAGTGATTTTGAAGCCTCCTGAGATAGCGGGAAGGAAGTGTGTCGCAGACTGAGCAGCCTAGCAATGAATTTACAACAATAACAATGAAGTGTATACATATGAAGCAGGATTGCAGCGAGAAAACTTACATGGCAACCGCGACGTTCGCCAGATTCGTAATGTATAGGAATTGAGTACGACTTTGCGGAAAATATCCCTCTGGTGAAGAGTAAAATAATGTTTGCAGACGGAACTGCAGTAGTTCGTAACAGAAGAGATGGGTGGGTGTGAAGGGTTTAACGACAAGTTGACACCGATGTCATTAAAGCCCAGCACAATAGCTGAGATAATAAAAAAACTGGCCGCACCATCTAGTATTCACTAAAGTACTATGAAAAACCCTAATTATGATTCGACATGGACTGTAATTGGGTCCTCTCAAATTCTGTGACATATTTCACACCACTTCGCATGCTTGTAACAAAACGGTATTTTTCTAGTTACGTACCCTTAAAAGTAAATTACTTACTGTAAATATGTCATTAGAAACAATGTTATGTCTACAGAACAATGGAGTTAGTAATGAGGTTCCTTGCAATGCTTCTAGCAACGTAGAACTACAGGAAAAGTTACTGTTAACGGTTTGATGGCTGCTTAAGATAAACGACGAAGTAGTTTAGGTCAGTTGTAACATTTCTAATTATGCTGTAGCAAACATTTCAAAATCTCCAGAATCTTCTGGTGACAGTTGCTACAAATGTTAGTGTTTCTATATTACGCATCGTGCCGCTATGCAAGGGAACACCAAACACGTGGCCAGTTTCTTAATGAACTGGGCAACAAACCACGTGTCACCTTGCCAGTGAGGTCGTCAGCCATCTTGTATCACGAGATATACACGAGTTATACACAGTTCCGTCAAGGGCGATGCTTCGATGAAATAAGGAATTACTCTCACTTCAATCATATAACCGTACGGAATAACTGAAATTTTTTAAAAGTAACAATATTTTCAAATAGTATTTTTAAAACTTCACAGTTCATAAAAATGGTACTTCATTACGTTTAAGCTTGAAATCGTTTCTTATTAACAAAGAAATTATATGTTATATTATAGTTTGTATAGCTTTCTTTGTTGTATGCATTTTCATTTTAGTCCATCAGTGGTTTTGAACGTTGTCTACTTCCTTCCTTCTGTAGCACCTGCTGATTCCACTCTGCAGTTAACTTTAGTGACAGTCTCGTATTATCTTACACCAATCATCATACACCTGGGTTTATTTGATACATTTGTGCCCAGGGAAATATCGCTAAGAATTTTGCATTCCTCTGTAGGATTTCAGTCTAATTTCAAAGCTTATTTCGACTGATATTTAATTTTACATGGTAGAGGTAAAGTAAGGTAAGACTAGGTAAGTGGGTTTTTTACGTATCGTCGACAGCGGGGTCATTATATACGGTGACACACAACTTGGTACAAGGACAGGAGCTGGGAGAGGAATCTGCCATGGCCTTTATTAAGAAATCATCACAGTATTCGTCAGGAGATATTTAGGGAAACTATGGAAAACAGAAATCAGGATCGCCCTGAGCCAGGGATCGAACCGGGGTCCTCCCGAATGTGAGCTCAACGTGTTACAATTGCGCCACTTCGCTCAGTTTTACGGGATACAATGGAGTAAAATACTACAAATGTTACGTACTTAAGTAATAACTTCTCTTTCCAGAACAAAATAGATTGCGAGGAATATTTTAAAAATATTTAGGTTATATATACTTAGAAAAATAAATCCTTTTTACTTTTTGTATAACTACCATAAATTACGAACTTACAGACGATAACTCAGTTTCTTTACTGTACTATGTTCCCTAATTGTGACAAACTTACATATCATCCCCACAAGAAAATCCTAACTCATAACAGCTCGAATTGGTTGCGAAACGTTTTTACAAAGTGGTTTTAAAAAATTAAACAACAGGAAAAGTAGTTGTGTTGGCCAAGTAAAATGTTTCAAGTTATGATTCTGACGTTCATAAGTACAATTCTGTTTTTTTTTTTTTTTTTTTTTTTTTTTTAGTAGGGCTACCCAAATATGCGTAACTCATTAATAGCATTAAATATGCAGGTAAGAGATTTCAGTACAAAATACTTTGACGACAAAAATATATAATAATAAGTTACTTTTTACTTACTTTGAAATGTGTGCTTTCTTTATACGCCTAAAATTTAATAAGGAAAACGAATGGCATACTGTATGTTCCCACTAACCACACATCACACATCAATGCAATTACGTGCATTCTAACTGGACGTATCGGATTGTGAATGAGTGTTAAATTTCACACAAAAAAATGTCTCAGTTACTACAGAATAGATATGTTACATGTACCTGTAATTTACATTTGGCTGTTACCCACGGTTTAGAAAATCAAACCGATTAGTAGAATAATTTCTAGAGATTTTCTACATAGTTATTCTTATTTATTTCCCGGTTCAAATGTGTAGTACGTGTCGACGCTTAAATGTCATCAGAATCATGTATTAAAACAAATTGTTATTGCGATATTGGGAAGACCAACACAGTCCTAAACAAGAGATGCAGATACAATGTAAACAATAATGCATCTGAACTCAAGAAATAGGCAGTACATCCTCCACAATTCAGTATAAAAGAATAGAAAATATAGTGATCAAGTGATGACAAATTAAATAATCATGGTAACAATTACTTCAGATATCAGACTAGCTATATTGTGAGTTAAACATTTAAATAATTTCCAATAAACATAAGATTGCGAGTGAGTATTACTAACAGTTGTGCTTCTTTTCTGTTTGTTATAATTTCAAACTAACTTCAACTTATTTTCTTTACACATATTCACATTTTTTTTATTGTAAGATTACGAAAAAGAAAAACAAAGTTTGGGGGTACCTAAGGTAAATTTTAGTCTCATTAATTTCTAATTATTTTAATTGCATTACTAAATTTTCCTTAATCATGTAATAATCAAAAACTTAATTTGTATTTCCAAAATATTCTTGAAGTTTAACGTGAAGGTCAAAATTTGGACCTTCATTACTTAAGAACAACGCCCGGTAGTTATACAGTCATTTAAATTTTGTTTTTTTTAAAGCAACATAATTGTCATATTAAAGACTCCGTACATAGGTATGCTGGAAAGATATAATAATTTGTACCAACTTCTTTGTTGCAATAAACATCATAGTTATTCAGATTTTTGCAGACATAGTTTCACGAATTTTGTTATGAAAATAAGCTAAAATCAAGGAAAATAATTTCTCGCTAGCGAACTGTGCATTATTTTACAAAACGCCTACATAGAATTGTGCAGCGTATGACTGCTCATAGGCTTCAAATTTATCCAATAATTTCGTTAATTAAGTTTTGTGTTTTCTCCTTCAATGTGAACAAAAACTACCGATGAAGTCCTTAATCACCAAAGATGTATGAATCGTTCAACGGGATACAAGGCGATATTACTGCAATATTGTTTATGATGGTTGTTTTCTGGAGTCAGTAACAAGGGCTTGTATTTCCTAATACTCAGTACCCCTGGGTATATACTTCCACCCATGTTCACTTCTCCCTGCAGTATCTCAGGAACTCGAGCGCTGTCTCTGAATGGTACTCAGCTGCGCAGATGCCATCAAAGACTGGCGTAATCTTCAGACACAAATCATCAAGTGAGAAGATTGGGGTTGTCTGTCATGGGCCAGGTTTCAAATTGTTCTCTTCCTTGTGGCACGCCCGCCAAACTAGCCGAACTGACTAGGCACTCTACACAATACTGCACTTTGCTGCAGCTTCCGTCAGTGGAATAGCGCAGAAAAGCAATTCCTATTGCCTACTGGTACAAAGTTACAAAAATATCGTAGTAGGAGATTTTATGTATCGAAAATGATATTATTTGAACCTTTCATAACAAATTAATGTAACTCTCTGTAATTTCTTGACGAAAATTTTCGACGTAAACAATTAGTAACCAAACTGTCCAAATGCTTCTAAGCAGATGCGATACATTTACCGAGCATGGTGGAGCAGTGGTAAAACACTCGCTTCGCATTCGGAAGGACCCGCGTCCGATCCCCGGCTCCGACCATCCTTATTTCGAGTTTACAGTGTTTTCCGAAGTCACACCAGGCGAAAGCTAGGATGGTTCCTTCAACCGGCCCTGGCTGACTCCTTGCCCGTCTCGTACCTCTACCAAGGCCTTGTGCTGTTCCAGGGAACTTAAAAACGTCCAAATAAAAGAAATTTCATGTCATGTAGAATGGGTGAAATTTCAGATACGCCCAGGATGATTGAAATTCTTGGGTCCACCAAATACATATTGTCAAAATGTCAGTAGTTCGTCTACTCTACGCTACAACTCAAACGTTTGTTAGTGCTGTGCTGTTCGTACGTAAATATACCGGGTGTATCGCCTATAATTATTCAGGTTCATTTACGCTGGTGTTTGTGCGTGTATTGACACTGTGTTTTCTGCCTTGTTTTGATAGCGCCTTTCCAAAGAAGACGTGTCGTCGGCTTCTTCATGTGTCATCTCAATTTGTGGCGAAACACCATTTTGTTGGTCCTTGCAAGTTAAACCGTATAGAATATTTAATTTTATTTCGACAATTGATAAGATTGCCTGACATCAGTACGCAGAGACATTTACTTCGAGAATATAAGGATCAAGGTATCTGACGACTAGGTGATATAGCCTGTATAGTGTTGCGGATAAGCAGAAGATTTCATTATATAACAAATTACCTGAATATCAGTGTGCAAGTTATTCGTGTGTACGGTAGTAAAATCTTCCTATAAATATTACAAATATTGCATATTCACTGTTCCTTGGGTATTAAGAGAACGTGTGGTATCAGGTCTAAAACCAGCCCAGTGCTGGTCCACGCTGTGTAGAGAGCCTGTTATGACATCTCTAAATGTAAATGCGCCAAGGAGAGAATACATAATCTTCCTTTCAGACTACATAAGCGTGTTCAGACTTAAAAGACGTTCTAGCTCGGAGCATGAACGGTTGGGTAGCGTATCACTACTTCTCTATCTCTCTCTCTCTCTCTCTCTCTCTCTCTATGTAAACATACTATATCTAGAGTTACTGATTTTTTGAGGAAATAATTGTGCCCCAACGTGTTTAATAACCTTACATGAGCATCTGCAGATCTGCTTCGTGGTTATTGCCAGTGTAACTTAGTGCAGAGGCGTCACTCAGTTGACTGGCCAATCACAAGAAGGTTACTGCACACTGCTCGTCTGCGATTTGCTCTAAGCTAACAGCATCCAGTTACAGACCTTGAAGAAGATCTGTAGTTGTGCACGAGAGCATTGGAATAACATGCAGCATAAATATTTTCACTAAAAACATATGTTCTTACAATGTTCATAGTTTAGTTATATGTTACAAGAGAATACTCTTCCACCTATGCTTCCACTTTAAAAAATTGAGGTATGTCTTTTAATGAACATGTTTTTGGGCAAATATTATTAGATAAAATCTGTTTTTTCAGTCTATTTTGTCTAAAAAAAATTTCCTAGCCTAATTAGCTAAGCAGGAAAGAAACTAAAAAACTTCTGACTACAAGCCATAGTACCCAGAAATAAATAAAAGGGCTACTCTTAATGTCCTATAGAAAGTATTACTACTAGGAATCAATCTGCACAAATTGAGCGCTCAGCACATATATAAAGACGTTGTTACCGTTGACGAGCGTACACGTGTCGCACTTACTGCTGGCCTTTATTACCTACAACTAGTAAATATGAATCACGTGAAGACTTATCTCGGTTACAGGAACACTATGTACCATCCGTGTAGCTGTTGTCATTAGTTAAGTGCATTCATATCAAATACAGTTCAACACGTCGTTTTATTTCCACTATTAATTATAGTTGCCCAACGTTACTTGTCTATCAGTGTAAACTTATTAATTTTATTTACAAGCAGATAGGCCTGACTAAGGGCAGTAGAATCTTAATACACTTTACGCAGCACTAGACTGCTATATGCTGATGACATAGAGAAGTGTGCAAAAAATAACCTAGCAGGCATGGGGTAAAATTCTTGAATAAGTTAATGTAATTACTTTTCTGTTAGCATAACTTTTTCGCTTATTTTCACGAACTGCGGTTTTTGATTTAGTAATGTATTTTCTGTTGTGGCCAAGAAAACCGGTCATTCGTCAAGAAATTGAAGATTTCTCCGCCTTGTTACGTTGGAAGGACAAATCTGATATAAATAAAATGTGTCGGCTAAGGTGGAAGCATAATCAATGTTCTCTCGCAGAACTGCACAGGCTGTCGTGTATTTAGTAGAACTGCGGTAGCTGCAGAGCTGCGGCAGATGGCTTGTATGGTCTTTTATACGAACAGAAGGGGTCTGGCGCCATGTACGCCCCGTTATTTACGAAGCTGCAGCCTCGCAGTCATTTCGCGAGCACAAGGTTTTTGCTTATGCTTTGTGCAATATCGCCCGAGGGAGCATGGGTCCTTCATGTGAAGAGGCAACACTTTACGATCCATGTTTCATCCTTATAAATAGCAGCAGTGCACTCACTGGTGAGGGCGTGTTGTCTCTCCTCAGGGTTGCCAATAGTATAATTTAAATATTCGCTAACACTGCTTCATACTGTGGCAACAACATTGCTTTAATCACTATAAAACGTTGCTTTGAGATGGTTCGAAAATTACATTACTACATAGTCACAGACTGTCTTATTTTTGGAGTAGTGATGACAGATTGAAAAAAAAATACATTTTCCTATCTGCCATCAGTGCTCTAAAAATTAAAAAGTCTGTGACTATGTAAAATAGCAAGAAGGTGTACAAAAGTGTAATCTGCGGATTGTAGAGCCCTGATTTTCTATAATAAGCGAGAGGAAATGTTATGTCAAAAATTGTGAAAATTCACTGCTTTGGCGCTCCATCCCCCTTAACGGCGTTCCAGTGGGGAAAAATCATAAGTTTGTATTTGTGTAAAATACGTTTAGTTTTGTAGAGGTTACTTGAGAGTACATATTCCTCTTACGAAAAAAAAATAGCTCAGGAAGTTTTCCCACAATGGGATTTGAAAATCTAATTTTGCATATTTTTACTTCATACAAAACTTGAAAACCAGTAAACATAATGAAACGGAAAAAAATTACATCCGATCTACATCTCACGGTCTTCGGCTTGAAGCATATAAAACCTCATTATAAAATATTTTTGTATTAAAATAAATTGCTAAAAAAACAAATTAGCAAATTTAAAAAAAAATTTAACGCAATTTTTTTTTTTTTTTTGGTAATGGGTCGTTATAGCCTATGTTTCAAGTCGTAGACAAATTCAGTTAGTTTTGACGTAATTTTTTTACTTTTATTATGTGTACTAGTTTTCAAGAAGTAAAAATACGTACATGTTGACTGTGAAATGCTACTGTGGGAAAACTGGCTGAGCTATTTTTTTTTCGTAAGAGGAAAATCTACTCTCAAGTAACGTCTATAACACTAGCAGTATTTCATACAAATATAACATTGTGATTTTTCCCCACTTGAATGCCTTTAATGGAACGAGCCAGGGTTTCTCGGCTTTCGAGAGAATAATTTCTTCAAACCCAGATGAGAGCCGATAATGTAAGACTTCTCTGTAACTTTATTGAAAATTGGTTTTGCTGTGGACTGTAATTTTTCGAGGCAAACTGTTTAATAATTTTAGATAATTTATCAATTAAAAGTAAATTGCGTTAACTAACTAATTAGCTACCATAATGCTGTATTTTGTCAGAGTACGTAGTAGAAACTAATTATGGCCAAGTTACACAGTGATTTTACGATACGGTTCCAATTTATGTTTTAAAAAAACTAATAGTTGACAAAAACGTAGAAATTGTTGTTGAAGAGGGCGTGGTAAATAATTCAACGCTAAAAGCGTTAATCTATAATTGTAGGTTTCTTGAAGCCAATTTGCGAAAATTAAACAATAGCAATCCTAGACAATAGTTTTAGCCAACGATGTAAACAAAATGGTTTCCAATATTACGAACTTCTGAGGAACAATCCTGACGCCGGAACCTCGTGCATTTAACTGTGACGCAAGAGAACACGCGTAACGTATTAGTAATTCTGGATAAATATTTTCTCATAAAGTTGGCAAATACCATTACCTAGGATTGTCGTTGAGTATTTAATCCATATTGGCTTCAAAAAAAGCGTAGAAATCAATTGATGATTTCAGCGTTTATTATCAACCACGCACCTTAAGCCATTAAGAAATATAAAATTAAACAGTTACGTTTTTTATCCCGTCTTCAGCCTGCATAGCCAACTATTAAAACAGAATACTACAACCACAATGACAGTTTCACATTCAGTCCTAGGATTGAGGGGGTGCAGATATTTAGGTTAGCTCTCAATATCTAGGTCCTACGATGACTTTCTGGATGGACGTATATAAGGCCTAGAAGTGCGGTATTGGTAAGGGCGACACAGCACACGCATCGCACCTCACACTAGACTCTATGTGCAGGTCACTGGACTGGCGCACAGTCTTCTCGCTGACTACTAACCTCTATGAGACATTCACTAGTGATCCTAGCATTTCGTGTAGTGATATTGAACATAAAGATATATTCTGCTGCCCTCACGGTCGTAGAAGAACAGGTCTGGACACTCGCCTGGATATTTGACCCCCTTGTTGTTTGGCTGTAGTTCACCAAGTTACCGAGAATATTGTGTTTTATTGGCGCTGATGTTACGGCGGTCGGACTAAACTCCGCCCACTTCATTTCCGTTAAGATAAACAATTAATCAAAACGTATTTTTTATCAATTTATGAAACACTTTCTTCGCTCACAAATTTAAGAAAAGGCTCCAACAATATTTATTTACTTTATAAATTTAACAATGGAAAAAAGTGGACGGAGTTTGAGTCCGACCGCCCGGGAAACAGCGCCAAAAAGTACGACATTCTCGGTAACTTGACGAACTACAACCAAACAACAAGGGGGTCAAGCAAAATACATTGTTAGATAGGCGAGTGTCCAGACCTGTTCTTCTACGACCGTGGCTGCCCTATACCTTTTTAAATATTATGTGTCAAGATTTACATGCCGAAAAAGGACCACAAAACTCCTATTTCCGCCATTTTCGGCAGCGTAAAATTAAATTTAAAGTTAACCAGAGGACGTGAAATAGACATAACGTTCTTTGAATGATTTTTAAGCAGTAGTAACTTACGCAAGCTAAGTAGTTTTCTAATATTCTTGTAACAGCCGAAGCTATACACACCGCACGGCGACCTGAGCAGGCAGGGAAGCTACCTTAAGCTCTGGCGAGGACTGACATCAGTACGAAACAGCATCTAATGATAGGCGGAGGAAACTGGAGATCCCAAAGAAAACCCGCACACGATTCCCACATGCGATCAGTTCTGAGTTAAATAATACTGATAATTTAAAGATGACAGAACGCCAGCTAGTTACCAATCAAACATTTATATGGTGACCGAGTGTCAGAAATGTCGTACAATCTAGCGGTACTATTGGCAAGTTTGCAACTCTGTATTCTCGTTCATCGGTCCTACCAGTTCCAGCGCTAGGGTAGATTTTAAAATAAATTACATGAAATTTACAGATTATTTATTTTGGGTGTCCTGAACACGTACCTTAGTTTCTTTCTGAATTTTAATTAATTTAAAAAATAATATTGGTCATAGGGAACTAGTTTTCTAAGTTAACGAACTTTTACAAGTAATCACATATTCCTTTTCCTTCATGTGAACAAGAGCAGATGATTGGCAGAAAATTCATCTAAATTAGTAACCAAACATATTCGTATACACATGGCATATCCAGAATACTGCATGAACCCCCTCCCCTTAGTAAACCAACCACTTTACCAGAACAATTCTCGGCCGCGTTCTGCCTCACGTAGCCAAACAGTTTAACTGCACACAGTGTGATATTACCCTTCTACTGGTTAAACAGTCATTGAACAACGTTGAAGGCTATTGAACGGAAATACATTACTTCACATCAAATCACTATGCGCCACTAATAACTTGGTGAAACTTAATCTACGTTAGTCCTTCGGAGGTCTCTATTTGCTGTTATTCAGTCTTGAAGGATTCGTTTTTAATTTATTTGAATCAGTTTTAATCTGTCTTACACGGAAAAAGTAATTTGTGGAAGCTAGAAAATATTTTGTTGGTATTCACCCTTCAAAATATATTTTGTGGTCACCACAAAAACATTTTGTTGACGCCACTAAAATATGGTGGCCGCCAAAAAAGTTATTTTGTTATTACGACAAAATAAAATATTTCCCACAAAAATTTTTCCTTCAGTGTAGAGTAAGACTGACTGCCCACACGGAAAATAGTAAGTAGTCTTCATTTTTATTATTACCTGTGTGTAATTTTCCTGCATACATTTTAGTACGACTTCTCTACGATGTGTTTTCCGTAACTCACAAATATATTTTATTTTTTCTGCTACTTATTTTGCCTTTCTTTATTCATTTTAAGGTGCAATTTTTCTTCTCTCGTCGACTGTGAAGCTACTATTATAAATGTCGGCATGATCAAGTAATAGAGTGCTGTGATGTAGTGTTCAAAGCACGAGCGCTACGGCTCGATAATCGCTCCAGTTAGCAAACACAGCTCTCCACACACCATCCATCTGGACTGACGTGCCTCAATACACACTCCTCTTGCAATGGGCTTGTCCATGTGACACTGACAAACTGTTTCACTCCCACTTATCCCTCCTCCCCCTCCCTCGTATATTGCCGCCTGTGACCTATTGACAGCATGTGCGTGGTAAGTTACATACACTAGATATCTAAGATGCTTACTTATATTGTTTTCAATAAACTTACTTATATTGTCATTAATAAATCTGACTTTGCTTGCACAAAATTATAGATGTATAGCTGCCAGAATGTTGAAATATTGCTCAGTTAGAGCTACAAGATAACATTGTCTGTCTAATACGTAATTATGATTTCATACACTATGCTGCCGGTTTTATTAAAACATTATGCCGTATTCAAGTATCTACGTATACTTAATTCTAAAGACGATGCTATAAAAAGAAATAAAAGTAAAAGTTTTATCCTATAACTTTTGACACGGAGAAAAATAATAACGCTGACAAGATGGAGTTCGAAATACCAGATAATATGAGAACAAAAATGGTATAAAGTCAGTTTTGGCAACTATCCTACGTTTGGCCAAGTGGAAACTGTGCCTACGAAAATCGATATGAGCTTCTGTTTTAAGTGGGTTATGCACTGACTATAAAGGTGTTTACTATCTTGTAATGTACAAATACAGAAGACTAACTTTATATATGTACATATAGCCCAATGTATATATATGTGTGTGTGTATATATATATATATATATATATATATATATATATATGCCCATGTATATAAATAAATATATACACATATGTATATATACATATATATTTGTAGGTATATATACATATATATATATTTATTTATTGTTTACTGTAGAATATAATACATACTCATTTTTGCCCCGTTCGTGTTATACTGAGAAACCATTTTCGGGGGAATTAATTCTTTGTTTTAATGTTTACTAATTGTATCTGCTGAAAGAGAAATCTTAAATTATGATCCAGTTAGAAATTATTCGCAAAATTAGTAGGCGTCGAATAGATTGCTACTAACCTAATTAAGTATGTATCTTATTTCTGCGATTACGTGACTAATAACATATCAACTTGAAACTTCTAAAGGATGTTTTCTTTCACTAATAACGCTTTTTCCCTCTATATGTGCATTTCACCCCCAAAGATAATATGTCGAATAATAACATTTTAATCACCCACGTATGTTGCGAAATTTTGGTTAATTCTTCGTATGTAATGTTTATTTTATCCGTTGCTTATTGGATATAAAATTTTAAAATCAACTTTTTTCATTCAATGAGTGTGTATTTCACGACAGAAGATATATCGCACGGAATCGTTTCCATGCAAGCAGTTGTACATTTAATAAATGCATTTTTCGTATGTTCTTTAGTTTAGAGTAACAGCGAAAAACATTGTAATGTTATGACATTGTGAAAATAAACCAAAGTGTTTATCACTGAACACTCTGAAGGAATGAATGTATTCTTATCGAGTTGTTTGGGTTTAGAGAGGCATTGCTACATTTACACGCTAACAGCCGACACAGGACGCGATAAGTGACGGTGTATTGAATAATATGTAAAAATTGAATTACAATTTGACCTCTGATACGTCGAATACACGAAGCGTGACTAATTGTTAAGTCAGAGAGAGAAAGGTGAGGTAAGAGGATTTTACGATTCTTTAACAACGAGGTATTAGGAGGCGATAAGTGTGAAGTGAGGCGAAGATATAACACAACATTCATGCCCAAGCCGGGGTTTGAACGCATGACCTCTTGCACCGTAAACTCGCACCTAACCGGCTTCGCGAGAGAGAGAAAGAGGGAGGGAGGTTACATATGGTAGAGGTATAAATAAATAAATATATATATATACATATATAGATACATATATATATACCAGTGACGAATTAAGTGCTGCAGTCACAAGCGAAGCAGCCAATTAAAACAAAAAGAGAAAGTGAATGTTTGACACTCCAACAGATTGTAAAGAATATAGAATGTATTTTTGAAATATTATTGCCACAAAGAAAACTTTGTCAATTTTCGTGTTTTATACCTCATATGTAAAATGTAACTATACTTAAAAATTTAACAAAACATATGAACGATAATCGTTCAATCCTTAACGTAGTAGAATTTCGTACAAAACTATGCACAGAATATGTTTTGTTTGAAAGCATTGTTGTAAATTAAAGATAGTCCAATACAAAGTTTTTATTGTTAAAACTGATTCCCTCTTAAAGAGCGTAACTGTAAGATTCGTCGACGAAGAGATATTTTTAAGAGTGCCAAGTACTGAATATGTTGCAATTCTTGACTTCTGCGTTTAGAATTAATTCATAAGTGACGGTAGGAAACTGCTGGATGATCGCTCTCTCTCGCTTGTCTTCCATTCTGAAGAGGACAGGCCCAGGAAGATACCTGCGTGCGGCAGAACGTCTCTGATGACCCAACACTTGCAAGACATGCCTCCATTCAGGAAGTCAACAGAACCTGTTCTGCGGCCACCGCGCAAACCTACAATCTTCTGCTCATTCCACTTCATAACATGTTGTTACGTTTCCTTGTTTGGCACCATTTAAACCAAGCGTACTGCAGCCAGAGTAATATACGTGCAGCTATGGACACAAGCGAACCTCTAAAGAGCTTCATTAACGGCGGGAAGCATGTGGCATTATTCGACAAGTACATGGCAAAACAGTGATTTTATTGCTAGCATTCACGTCACTGTAACGTGTATTTTCTTACCATGAAAGTCGGTGAGTTATGCACGGTAGCTTTATGGGGCATTGTTGTTACGTTGTTGGGTAACTTTGCCTGAAGAAGCTGTCTTACTTACGGCATTAGTAATATATCCAGAGAAACATAAACGACTTGGCAGTTTGTAATACTGAGTTTCTTTGTGCAGCTGTTCCCTGACAATACTTGTGCTTTTCGGAACTGTTCCATTTACTTAACTCGGAAAGTATAACTCCTCCGCCATTGTTATTCCTCCACAATTGTTTGGTTCGTTCCGATTATTTGTGTTTACGGTAAATATTATTTTTTCACTAAGAAGAATCACAAACATAATTTACACATACTGTCCAGAAAGAAAAGTATAATCCACACACTACGCAAATACAATTTTAACTGAGCTAAACTGGTGGCGGAAACATAAGTGAAATCATAGATAAGTTTCACATACAAGCGGTCAGTGCGTCTTGAAATGCGTCAGTCTGAGAAGGCAGATTTCTGCTATGTTGGAGCGCTTAGAAACATAGTTTTAATGAACATGTAGTCATAGAGCCACGTCCGGTAGTTTTACAGTAATTTTGTAAATACATATTTTTTTCCGTAAACAACACTATTTCCATTTCAAAGAATACCTACATTGTTTTGTTGTAAATATATCATAATTTGTACCTCATTTTTGGTAGCAACCAAGAAATTGTTTTTTTAGATTTTTGCATCCAAAGTATCACCAATTTTGTAATGAAAAAAAAAAGCAAAAATCAAGCAAAAAAATTTTTTTTTGGGAATCAACGGTGCATTATTTTGCAAAACGCGTGTGTGTAATTGTCCATCGTATGTCTGTTGTTAGCTCTGAATTTTTTCAAAGCATTCTGTTAAAAATATTTTCGAAGTTTTTTTGCACCAATGTGAAAAAACTACTTATCGTAGCCTTGACAATGACATTACATACTTGTCCGGAGTGTGTTTTCTGTTCGTACATTGGCACTATGTGCACGTGTGAAAATCTTTGTGAAGTACGTATTCCCCACATATTTGACACTAGCGACCGGCGGAGCGCTTAAACACCGGGTATAGACTTCACCGTACTTAAAGTTAACGACTGGGACCACAATATCGTAACGTATTCAAGATAACATTTAATGACAATATAAATAGAGAGAGGTCGTACAACGTTGAGAGTGCGGTCTACCGCAATTTTCATCGACAAATTTTTATTTTTATTTGTACCAGATATTTTTTTTCTTATTGTAGTCACAATATGTGACTAAATTTGGCTCTCATAAAATTTTTTTTATCTCTCATAGTTTTCGCGTAATGGGTTGTTAAAGTCATATTTTGCATGTTTCCGTTTTAAGGACCAACTGATATACCAAACTCAAAAAAATCACAGTGGATAAAGACATTTTGAAAAAAAAATATTGAATTTTTAAAATTTTTATTTTTAGTTTTAGATTTTTTTAATACAAATAAATTTTATTCTTAATTTTTTGAGCATGACATTGTAGCCTGCGATGTCTTTATCCGCTGTGATTTTTTTGAGTAGGGTATATCAGTTGGTTTTAGTGCAGTCATTAAAACAGAAACATGCAAAGTATGACTTTAACAAGCGATTACGCGAAAACTATGAGAGATAAAAAAAATTTCATTAAGAGCCAAATTTAGTCACATTTTGTGTCTACAATAAAAAAATATCTGGTACAAATAAAAAATAAAAAAAGGTGATGAAAATTGTGGTAGACCGCGCCCTTAGCACTTTGGACTCTCATTCGGGAGGACGCATGTACGATTCTCGGCTCCGGTCTTCCTGGTTTCGGATTTCGTTGTTTCCCTAAATAGCCGCACTTAAATACGGGATAGTTAGTTATCAAAGGCCATGGCTGATTCTGCTCCCAGTTGCCTTCCTTGTTTAATGTTGTGTTCTCCGTCTATAATGACTTCACAGTCACATACTGTGCGCGCGGCAGCTCTCAGTCCCTGGCGGGTATGGATGTTCCATTCAAAATGACATAAATGCTCAGTGTGGTGGTAAACCCATCCTAGTCCGGATCTCAAGTAGTACACTCTCACCCCACTCTCTCACTCTCGCCCACTCTGGTTCACTCTACAATAAAATTGAGACAGCCGCACTGGGGCTGGGATGCACCCTCGAAGCACTGCAATCTAGCGTGAGACCAGCCAACCCCTTGACACTTAAAAAAACAACGTCATATATAGAGACGTCGTGTTTCTCTCCATTTAGAATGAGAAAAATATGTCTTCCCGCAGAGTTGCCGAGAGCGTGCAGCGAGGAAGCATAATCGCTCACTTCCTTTCGCCCACTCTGGCTCACTCTCCCTTTCGCCCACTCTGCCTCGAATTTGGGACAGCAGAGAGTACATTGTGTGACGCCAAGAGTGTGTGAGAGAGTGCTCTCTGGGCTATTTGAGACATAGCCCTAGTTAAATACGCTACTGCGGATAGCATATGCAAAAAACATACTACCGATGTCATAACGTTATATTCGTACTGATGAAAAATGCATACTTTCCAGGGACTCAGGACTATTCCCTTCACAATTCAGACTTCAAACTTACTGACATCACGGTGACCCGGCTATACGTATTGGTTCACTCAGCGATATAGTGTGCGCGGCTAAATGAGAAACAGTTCAATGAGAAGTGACAACATGAGGTGCTGCAGGTTAGTCTTGTCCACGTCTAGGAGAGTACGACGTCAAAGAAAATCTCTCGTAACAGTGTTGCCAAATAATGTGGAACTCCACAAAATGTTTCGAATTTCAATTAATTTGTGTAATTCTGCGTGGAATGAAATGCGTGTGAGTAATTTGTGTAGTATGTTCAGTTTAAAAACAAAAATGTGTGAATTTATGATTTATCCGTGTAGTATTAAATATGAGACAATTACCGAATTATAGTTGAAAATAAAAGTGCTGGTAATAAAAAATTACCTAGTACTTCAAAATAACAAAATATTTCTCTTATATGACGTTTCACTTTCAGATAAATATTAGGGTGGACAAGACATGTCGAATTTCTAGTGAGGCCGTGGTGTGACCACGATATAGTCCAAGGAGGAGGACGGTATAGGAAAGAGTAAATAAACAGTATTTTATTATGACTTTACAAAATACCAGTAGTTTCTTTTATATGTTTATAAAAACAAAAATTTAAATATTTTAGTAACTACAACTGCACAAACCATTAAATGCATATCGATTTTAAAAAAACATTACCTGTACTCAAAATATGTATACACGACCTCATAAATGTGTAACAAAGAATTTTGGTGCAAGAGGTAGTTTCATACCAAAAGGCAAGTTCTCATCAGTTTTAAAACACCTCAAAAAACAATCAAGGGGGGTAGGAGGCGATGGAGGGTTGAGTGCCGTGTGCGTGGCACGTATGTCAAACATCGACTTCTTCGTTTATTGTGTGGAGTATTTGATTACGTATGTAACTTAGCTGTGGTATCTGTGTATGTCGGTCTGGCAACACTGCTCTCGACGCGAAGTGTTGGACGGAAGACGGCCTCACAGGGTCACACACGGCTGGACTCGTTGTCTCAACACTCTCGCTATCTTCCCTCAACTCGCACAGAGACACAAGGTCGTATATAACACTCTTATATATGGTCTAATAAACTCTATGTAAATTTGTTGCCGGAGTTTGCATCTCGGAATGATAAAGACGTTACGTAACTGGGCTGTTACGGATAGAGGAGGGAGGGGGGAGAGTATAAGAGTGAGGCCACACACCGACACACGCGGCTTGTCGTAAAAGTGCCAGCGACAAATCACCGCCACTAATGTAACAGTGGAGAGGTCACCAAGTATCTTCCTCTGCTACTTACTTCACAAGACAACGACGAGTGTCGCCCATCCCGGTCAACTGATCGTTTGTGATACTTGCCGTTCTATGTTTCTAGTAGCCAATATAATAATAAGGGCTCCTTTATTTTTGTGGCGAAGTTTAGAAAGACGTATAGCCTTGTCTGCCACTTAACCATGTAAAACTTCGCTATAACGACCCCTCGAGTTTACCTAGAGTAAGGTCGTTATAAAGGAGTTGTAAAACCCCTATTTCGACCACTACGGTTCCTGATAATGTGGTCGCTATAGAGAGGTGTCCGTAATAGAAGAGGTCGTTATTATGGGGTTTCTTGTACATTGGAAAAATAAATAAACAAACCAAAAGCAATAATGAAATAATTAGATACATATATCCGTTGTTAATATAGTAATTTTTCACACACGGGCACACACTCTCAAATAATTGGAGGAAATATAACAATATAAAGCCTTCAATATAAGTTGATGATATAAATTTCAACAAAAGTTTTTAAAACTGGGAAGTAATGTGCAATTGTTTATACTTACAGGGAGTTTGTTCCACAGGAGAACAGATCTAACAGTAAAGGATAGTAAGTATAAAATTTAATGATGTGTAATTTTCAATTTCCTCTTCTAATAGCCTACACATGGAATCATAACTGGAAAACATAACGTGGACTAGTTATTTCATTGTGCGCTGAAGTTAGCCTCGAAGTTCACAATGAAACTATCATCCGACAACAACTACTCTATTCATCACGAACTGTTTTTGTTCTCTCTTACGGCTCGCTTTCAGTCTCCATGTTTGGTTATTTTATTCCTCGCTTAATGTGATATTTGCTATTATCCTGTATCACAGATTCACATTACCTTGTGCTTCAATACAGGCAGTGTACCGTACACCACGGTCTAAGAGGAAGCGGTCTTGACACTGCCTATGATCTCCAGTAAGAGAAAGTGACTCCCTTAATTTCGCCGAGCGCTAGTAGGCATTTTGTGGAAGATTTGTCTTGTTTACATCTGGAGGCATTACAGTTTTAGCAATTATTTATATAAAATTCTGTTAATATGGTAAGCTGGTTTAGTAGATATATAATTCGTGTCCATAAATGCATTGGAATGTGTGAAACTGTGTATATAAGTTGCCTGCAAAAAATAGTATGTTCTTATTGTTTTAGTAAACACATTCGAATAAAATCTATTATTTCGTGCCCTACAAAATTTGAGAATCGTGGCAGTGTGTGTATACATGTGTAAGATTGAAAAACTAAGTTTTATGGTTAAAAAATGTGTTCCAATACGAAATTATATTTCAATTTTTTTTCTTCTATATAGCACACGCAATTCCGATAACAACTTCACAGTTTAAGCTAAGCCAAATAGAAAACAAGATAAATCTTCCACTAAATTACTATTAGCGCTCGGCGACAAAAAAGAAGTAACATTTTATTCCTCAGTGTCAAGGTTGCAATCAGTCAAACCAATTAAGAATATTTAAAAAACAATTTGACTGATTGTGGTCTCAATACGTATGTTTGGATGTCCCAGGCCTGGACGTGTTCGAGCTATAAGGACGATCAGGCCTTTGTGTCGAGTACATCATAACGTCTACGTGCAAAGCACTCAACTGGCGTCAAGTATTTTCTTCACATTGTCTTTGTCGGTTTTTTATAAAGTGTTGAACCTGTCACTTTATATCTTCGTGGTAATTTAAATGTTTTTCAGCAGATTTTTACTGCTAAAAAAAAAAAACATTGAAAATGCACATTTTGGGTGTTTTCTGTTTCACTAAACGGATTTTTCAAACTCAGAATGTTGAAACTACTATTCCGATATTCCGACACGAAGACAGCTGTAAGTGTGGTTTTGTAAGTGATATTTAGACACTGTGAGGAATATTAATAGTTCCTGAACACGTCATAACGTTTAATAGGTTCATTCAGACACACATGTTCTAAACATGCTGCATGTTTAGAGCTCGCTCAAGTAGAGAATGTCCGTGTTTATAACGCTGCCTGTTTGTAACAAATGCGTCCGTATATCTTTCATCTGATAGAAGGGGGCAGAGAGGAATAGTCATCAAAATTAACGAAAAAAAAATTATGTTTATAAAACGTTCATTAATTGCCCTTAACATCGTTTTGCATCCTTTAAAATTTTCGAAATTTTTTTGCTTTAAAAATTGTTTGTATGTAAACAGAAAATTATTTCACCGTTCTTCAACATTTTTAATATTATTAATATTATTGTTCGAATTTTTATAATAATTTGGAGTTCGTAGATGTAACTATCGCAAGCGGCATTAAGCTGAAAACCAAGCGAGCGAAGTCGCAGGCATAATCCAGTGCATAGGCCAGTCTAATGTACTATAGAGCGTAGTGTACAAGTGCTTCAGAGTACAAATACGTTGATTTCTTTGCAAATGACACGTGACAACAGCATCAGCTCTGAAACTATTCACGTATATGAATACACGGACCTTTGTCTAGTTCGGTGAACTTTATTTGCGTGTTTTAGTAACAATTATAACAAGATGTAGTATCATTCACCGTAATAATTCCGTTAACAACCCATAGTCCCTAAATATTTAACAATTTTAAATTCTTTATAAACCTACTTTACATTGTATTGAATTCTGACATTCTTAACACAAATATATTGTAGTTTTAGTGTGTGTTGGAAATGCATATTTGGACCAACATACGCCACTGTAAGCTTTTAATAACCATTGTAACACCACTAAAGTTTAGCAAACACAAATGAATCACTATTGAAATGTGTTGGCAGCAAAGTTATAATTTATTGCATACGCCACTGTAAGCTTTTAATAACCATTGTAATACCACTAAAGTTTAGCAAACACAAATGAATCACTATTGAAATGTGTTGGCAGCAAAATTATAATTTATTGCATATTAATATTATGTTTGGCGCATTATATGCTGATGAATTCAATTTTGCTGCTTTCTTGTATATGTGTATGTAACGCAGAAAATTACGTCAACTGAAGAACAATTGTTATTGGTATATAATAAGCCGTAATTTGTGCTGGACATATTACATTACAATTTCCTGCAACTGCCTGTAAATCGTATATGTAGGCAATCAGGTGTGTGTGATACCAGTTAATAATGTCTTCCAAAGTATGGAAGCACTCATAAATATTATGAATAAAATGTGGTGTCATAATATGACTATTCAATAAAAGCAATGATTTTTAAAAAGTCAATTTTTACTTAAAAATCGATAGAAGGAACATAATGCTACAGCTTAATTTTGTGTCTTTGAAGAAACACTTAAAGCACAATTAACTGAAAAATTATATGCAAATTACTTTTACTTTTCTTCAGTACTGAGGTTACAAAAATGTATGTAAACCATCCCCGTAAAAAAAAAAGCACATAATTCATCGTTGTGAACAAAAATATTCATTTAGTTCTTTTCTCATTAGGAAAGTGACTGGAAATTATTTGTTGCATTGTGTATGCTTTAGAATTTTTATTGTGAAATGTTTATAGCAATAACATCATATAACCAGATCGTTTTTTGACTGGGCTCGATCACTAGGTCTTTAAATATTTTACTTCTTGGAAGTGATCAAAATAGTGAGTCAGAGTTTCGTAAATAATATTATTAATTTGTATACAGTGTGTGTATACATCCATATACAGTGTATATATATACATATACAGTGTATATTTACGTATACAGTTTATATATATACGTATACAGTGTATATATACATGCACAGTATATACATATATAAATGTTTATGTACATATACATTCACACATGGTAGATAATAAGGTTGTTCAGGCCGTTATATGCATGTAATGTTTACCTATTGCATTATTTGCAATTAAGTGACACAGTTTTGTAACGGGAAAACCTTAGGAACAGAATAGGTCGCCTTGTAGCAACACTCTTAAATTTAGTTTTTAAAATGGACATAACATTACAGGTAAAGAACACGCGATACACAGGAGATTCCAGAAACATCATTATTTAATGAAGTTTATGGTATTCGAAACCATTTTTTTGCCTATGCAGAACCTGATTTTATTAAAATGCACTGGGAATGTGATTATTTAGCTTTCCTTCTGATAATTTAAACGAATGTAGGTTTCCAATGCCAATTTTCAATCGCGAATTTCTCTCTTAAGATTTGCGCAAACTAAAAAATTTAATTACATAAATTTACATAATTTTTCACAAGGAACCATATTGCAAATTTAGTAACATAACTTCTTAAATACTACCAAATTCAGCACACGGCTGTTTCACAACTTGTCATGCATATTGTAGACTACATACAATTATAAAAAAAACACAGTTATTAGAACAAGCAATAAGATATATAAAAACTTACGTACTAAAATAAAAAAAGTTAATAATAGAGAAAATTAAGTCTAAAAGGTAAAAAAAAAGTAAGCGTTTACAAATGGTGAGAAATTTTACACTTGTTGAATTTGTTTCCTATAATTTTTTGTAAGTTTTCTTATTTATTTCTAATATATTTTTGGTTTGGTTTTGATTTTGGTTTTGGCCTGTCAGTAGGAGCACTTTGAATTTTTTCTTAAATACACTTAATGATGCAGTTTTATTTATGTTGACAAGTTACTCGTTCCAGACACGACTGGTCATGTAGCTGAACGGTCGCTTAAATGCTGTACTGTTGTGACGTGGTATTTGGGAGTTCATTTTATGTCTGGTGTTATATGCATTGATAGAATTTAGATGTTAAGAATTTTGGAGTATTATTATGGAGAAGTGATTTTACTTTTATGACAAATTTAAATTGCCGTCGGTTTTCGTGTTCAGCCAGCCGGTTTTAATTTAAGTTTCTGTGATTTGGTCCCTTAGTTTTAGATTAATAACATATCTTTCACATGCATTCTGAAGTGTTTGGTCCCTGTATTACAGAGAGTTGTCTGTAGTACAGAAAAGATCAGAGCCGTAGTTGAACCCACAACAATACACTTGTTACTCTTAGTTGTGTACTGATAACGTAGAAGAGCCAGTAAACGTGTATAGAGCCGCAGTTATACGTCCCCAAAGTGACTTAGAAGACTAGCATAACTCTCCAACAGGAGCGGCAGTGAGGAGAGAAGGTTTTACGGTCCTTAATGTCGAGGCCGTAAGGGTGTTCAAGTGGTAAAAATGAGTAATTTTAAGTGTACGTCATTGTGTTGGTTTTGTACACATTACATATCACTACATTTTCCACTTGTGAAATGTTTTAGCTCTCATATTCAAAGTCAAAGTTTGCAAGTTACTGGGACATACAAGTAACAAAAATGCTATGACTAACTCGAATCGAATGAAATAATTTACATTTTAATATTACAAAACACACAACGAAATTCATTTGTATTTTGAAAATGTCTGAAAATTGTGGCAATAATTTTCATTCACTGCAACTTTAATAAATACAAAGGAATAACTTTGCGTGCTTTTTTAAATATATTAGCAATGACCCACAATATCTAATTCATGTGCACATTATTGCATTTGGCTACATCAGTTGGTTTTTCTTATTTGTATGTTATCGTAGCTTGCATACTTTGTTTTTGACATGCCGCTGTGAGAAAACTACGAGAGCTAAAAAATGTTCACAGGTGGGAAATGTCACAAGTTACGTCTACAAATCTAACACAATGTCGTACAAACATAATAACATAGGCGCAACTAGAATGAGCAGATAGGGAGGGCACAATTTTGTGAATACAGTTATATTCAAGCTGCACCTACTTGTAATCAGCAACGTAGTATGAATTTGTGAATTTTAGACGGGGATGGATGGCAATCCTGGGAATATTATAAAGGATCACCAACCACATCTTCAAGCGGGTGGTCTGGGGGAATGTCGGATTTCAAGGTGAAAAATAGTAGTATTGTAGCAGTTTTCGTAGCTAAACATTGAATATTCTACTGGTAACAATATCACTAAATATTAAATTTATTGTAATTTTTAAGACCTTGGTTGTTTTATTTGGGGGGGAGCGTGCCCTATTCCCTCGCCCCTTAGTTGCGGCTATGCATAATAATATGTATTTTTGCCAATTGAACACCCTAAAGAGCCAATGAGGGTGAAGTGAGCGGACAAGACAATATTCATACAGAGCCAGGACTCGAACCCAGGACCTCTCGTACCGTAGACCGGCAGCTAACTGGCTCCACTACGGAGGTCGGCCTGTACTGGAGGTCTCGTATAGTCTGCGCTGGTGACAGTGGATAAATGACAGATACTGTATACGCCGTGACAAGGAAGAGGAACCTGTCTAGCTACAGGCTAACTTTTAATTGGCTAACAACTCGTAGAATAACGTAACAATGTGACGTGTTTCGCGAGATGCCAATTATTTTCTGACTAATGCTCTGTACGATTAATTTAGTTTCTTATTTGTGCCGTTGAGAAGGATGCCTAATTATTGCAAGGTTTGGTGAAATATTGCGTTTTTGTTTACCCCTGTCAGTTGTGCTTAGATTATTTTGTTTAAGGAGACTAAATAAATTAAAATTTTAACTACGCTGTAGTACTACACATGTTTCAAGACATTCGCCCGGCGTGTTTTTCAGGAGTGTGGTTTTAAAGATCCTATCGGTTAATTTATTATGTTAGTTCGAGAAGAGGAGATTCTGCGTCAACTGTTTAGTTAATTATTATTCGGTCGTTCTCATAGAGACGGGACTGTTGATAGTGAAGTTGTTTCGAATGTGAGCATTCGTACGTTTCATTTTTTTTGTCAAACTTGACAGCTGCACGAAAGTCTTGATAGTCTTGCATAGCCAGGCACAGCTTGTTCGCGGTTAAATGTGCTGCTTACAAACTTCAGCTTAGCGAGGTAACTGCGTTTTACGTCTCGTCGACAGCGAGGTCAAAATACAGACAATGACACACAACTTTACAAAGTTGCGGGAACTGTGAAAGGACTCAGTCATGAGCTTTGTTTACTAAGGATCTATCCCAGTAACCGTGGAAACTCGAAGCCAGGACGTCCGTAGCCGGTACCTGAACCCGGGTATTCCCGGCTTCTAGTCTAACCTGTTATTATTGTGCAACCGGCTCGTTTACGGCTTAGTTATTATTTGTTCTATTTACACAGGGTCACGTGAGTTTTAACTCTGTCCTGGACTTAGCGCCTGTAGATGGGTTTCCTTTGATTAGCCTCTCTTTTGAAGCTGAATATCAAATATATAGAGGCCGGAAAAATTCGCGGGTTCACCGACCTGTAAGCTAGCCTGCAAGAATATTTGTGAACTGAAGCAGACAGCCAGAGGGTCGTTAGTTGCTTGCTGTTAAAGTGATATATGTGTGTATTATTTACATCTACATTATTGGCTCAGAGACTTCCAGGAGGTGTCAAATAAGTCATTGTTCAATTGCGAAAATGACTCGTACTTACAGTTCTTGGCATTCTAGTTTATGCCCAAATTAAAACACGAATTTTTCAGGTCTCTACAAATATATCGCTCCTCGTGACTCTCTACGTTTTAACTAGAGACCTGAAAAATTCGCGTATTCTTATGGACGCAAGCTAGACTTCTAACAGCTGTAAGATCGTGTCAATGTCACAATTAGGCCTAGACTAGTTTAACATCTCCAATAATATAGAAGCAACTAAATACAGGCCCAGTCACGTGGTATTACTGTGTCAACTAGCAGTCAATGAACAGCTACCATCTGCTTGAGTACACATATGTTCTTGGAGGCAAGTCTACATGTCAGTTAACCCGTGAATTTCCCCGGTCTCTAGTTATAACATAGAGATTACTAATTACTTATCCATACTATCAGCAAAGAAGTATGATTTTTATTGTAAGTCTGTAAGTATCACTGCAAAAAAACTTCCTCAAATGTTTAGATAGTTATTATCCCAGACGCAGTATGGGACAGTTGCCATACTTAGTCTTGTAAATATGCAAAAAATGTTACTATACAAATCTGGTAACTTTAGTATACATTTGACTGTTTTATAATTAGGTTTAGGAGTGCTACCATGGATGCCTGGGACACAATGCTAGCATACATACTTTCTTAGTGCTCCTATACGCACGTTTGGAACATTTACAAACTATTTTTTAGAGTGATGCCACGGCAAGTACGTATTAATTACCACAAATGTTTTTTTTTTTTAAGAAATGGCTATAAATTTCTTTATTGCTCACGACTTTAACAGATTATCAACTTTACACTGTTGCTACTTAAGTCATTTGTAATGTCCTTCTACACATAATTGTCTGTTCAGACGATATACGAAAATTTTTATTAAAAATTGCATACATCAGCAGCTTTGATATGAGATATTTGTCTGTTCTTAACAAAATACGACAGTCAATATTATTAACTGGCTTCTGTAACACGAACACACAAAGAAAGATAAATAAAATGTAGTTTTTCAGGTAGAAATCATCACCAAATGCGTCGAAACATATAACTGTTAACCAGTTTATGTTGATGGGCTAACCAGAAAGAAACCAATGAGTGATTGAGCTCATGTTAAGGCTAAATGGGCCGTAATGTAAAACATTACGTAAGAATGTAAGGGAATTATAGGGATTCAATTAAAGAATCTTGCCTTGTCTGACCCAACCACGGTTGATAACGCTAAAGGCGGGAATTTACACTTTCATATACTTCACAGGCTTGTGATGACTAAATCTACATGAAGCAAAAATGTTACGATTAGGAAACATTACTAGATACATAGTGTTTAGCTATGCTGGGTAATACAACGTCTAGCAGACCTGTGCCATTTGGAATTATTGTTATATTAATTTGCTTCGTTTATCGTTATGAATGCACTGTTGGTTAAAATTGACAATTCATAGGTTTACATAGTTTACGCAAAAAATACTGAATACTTAGAGGTTTTCTACATTTAAAGGGCATTCGCTTCCCACATTGACGATTCGCGCTCCATTACCGTTTGTGAACCTCCCAGTACCTTCACACAGGAGACTTGGCAAACACAGTCTTCGGGCGGAGAATATTCTCTGGACCTCCCTCGTCCCACCCACACTTCCTTTTTCAAAATTCCGGCACTGCTTCATTCTCGCCTCAGACTAGCGCTCAAGACGTTGATGCTTACTTAACATATCTATCTTAATATTTTTCAACATTTCAGTAAACTGTCCAAACAGACGTCCCAAAGACAAGACCTGTCATGTCTACACTATAAAAAAAAACTTCCTCAAATGTGTAGGAAGTTATTATCCCAGACGCAGTATGGGACAGTTGCCATACTTCCGTCTTGTAAATTTGCAAACGTTTACAAATGTTACAATACAAGTCTGGTAATTTTAGTACGCATTTGACTGTTTTATAATTAGGTTTAGGAGTGTTACCATGGATGTCTGGGAAATTATTCTACCATACCTACTTTCTTACCGCTCCTATACGCACATCTGGTAAATTTACAAACTATTTTTAGAGTGTAAGTTATATATGAAGTCACAATTGTACCTGACTTCAGTTTCTTGGCTTGTGGGTATGAGCCAAGAAAATGCACACAACGGCCGCGAAAGTCTGCGATCTATTTTGTACCTGACTTCTTACCTAACCAGGTTCTTGACATTGTTAGAAAAGAAACTAATGATATGATACTAGACATAACATATTTAGACACGAAATATAAGGTACAAGACACATGGTTAAGTCATTAATCTCCATGCTACAATATTGACGTCTGAAAGTATTGTTTTACTGATATCTTGGTCAAAACGTTGGCGAGTGCGAAAGTTCAGAATGTCAAATGGCACAGAGAAAAAGACGCTACTATAAATGGAGAGAAAAACAGCTTAAGAAAAAAATATAATAAAAGTTACGTGGCTAGGAATTTATGGAATTATCACTGGTGTTTACAAATTCTGCTAGAAAAGTTAAGATGTACATTATAGCGTTTACACATCATTTTGTAGTAAATATATTGCGGGTGGTATAAAACATACTATATGTGCGTTTCGCTGTATAAATTGTTGACTATTATTTCAGTAACCGAATTATGTGGAAGCGCTGTTTATAATTTCCAACTTGCAAAAACTAATTTTCACTGCAGGAATCAATTTATGGTCCATTTCACAAAACTGCAGCAGCATTTGTACACTGAGAGAAAGAATTGTTTCATTATACTAAATATATTTGTTTGGGTGATGTTTGCTTCAGCTAAACAATATTTTGTTGGTAATACCAAGCTTGGAGTCCTTCAAACAAAATTAATTATTTCCCTCGACCAAATTATTCATTTAAACGCAATTTGTTTGTGCCAAACGTATATTTGGTTACTACAGGACGTCG